>JAVTVJ010000715.1:600000-864466 GCA_034509425.1 Eopsaltria australis
GACAAAGTAATTTCTGATAGCCAGTAGATGAGAATCTAGTCAGAAAGCAAACTAATTTTAAATAGTCATCATGCTTGAGGCAATACTTCATTAAAATACTTTGGCTAGTTATTGGTCAACAATATCTGTAATGTTTTTTAAAAGAACAGTAGAGAAAGGTAATTGGCTCATACTATACTAATGTCAAGAAATCTTAAGTATTTTTCACATAAATGATTGCAGTTGTAATGAAGAAATGCATTCTGCTTAAAAGAAGCTTTTAGAAGAAATTGCTTAGCATTTCACATTTCTAGTTATTAATAATCCCATTGATCTCATAGATTTAATTCTGTTTTGATTTGTTTGTTTTTTGGTTTTTTTTTTTCTTCCCTTATCCCAGATGCTGGCATTGGCTTTACTCGATCACATTGTTTCAGTAGACAAGCAGCAGCAGTGGCTGTTGTATCTGTCCAACAGTGGCTACCTGAAGGTGCTTGTGGATAGCCTGGCAGATGATGATTTGGCCCTTCAGAGCTTGCTCACACCTCAGCCCCCTTTGCTTAAGGCTCTGTACACCTATGAATCCAAAATGGTAATAATACTTTAGAAGTGATTTTGTGTTACAGTGTTTATTGTTTAATTTTATTTTTGAGTAAAAGTTGCTTGTCTACATTTTGCATTGATTGTACTCAGAGATATTGTTAAGGAAACTTTCCTGTCTGACCATTCAGGAGCGCTCTGGCAGTCACAGTTGCACCACCAGGGATTTTAACTGCTGGGACCAAAGTCCCTTTGCAGTGAGCGCCTCCAGTGAGCAAAGGCTGCCCCACTTGACTCCCTGCACTCACCACACTCATACAGTCAGACCAGCTTTCCTTGTCAGTTTGACCCCAGGTTTTCCAGGGAGTCTGAAACATCTGGATCCTTAAAATTATTTAATTGGAGTGCAACTATAGAATAAGAGCTCGTGCTGGTGCCTGTGAGGGGGGACCCTGATCTAAGGAATCCCTGGGCTTTTATACCCTCACAGTCAGTGTGAGTGAGTCTGGGGTCTTCCAGCTGAGTCCTCGTCTCCTGCCGCGTCTCTGAGTGTCTGTTCCTCTGGCTGGTTCCCCATGTCTCCTGCCGTGTCTCTGAGTGTCTGTTCCTCTGGCTGGTTCCCCATGTCCCTCAGGGTGGGCTCTTCACAGGCTCTTGCCTGGGGCTTCTGCCACCCAGAGCTCAATCTGCAGCCACACACTGAGCTATTTGCACTGAAGGTATTCCTTAAGGATATTTTACTAAAATAAGATATTTGAAATGACGCTAAAATCAAGTGAGAAAGTAGACAATGTAAGTCTCATTGTCCATCTCCAAAATTTAACCTTCTCTGCTGTTCTGTAGGCATTCCTCACTCGAGTAGCCAAAAGTCAGCAAGGTGCATTAGAGCTGTTGCGGTCTGGCGTGATTGTGCGGCTGGCACAGTGCCAAGTGTATGACATGCGACCTGAAACAGACCATCAGGGGTAAGTGTAGCTTCCCTGGCTGATGATTAAACCATAATAGAGTATTCTTGGAAGCACATCACATCTTTTTATAGCCTTATGATTTTTGGGTAATGATTTGTGGGTTTGTTCTTTGTGTGTGTGTGTGTTTCTTAAACCTATCAGTTCAGTTTAAAGCTACTTTTCATTGAGAGAAAAATTTCAGATGTGGGTGTGAGGTTGTACTTGCATGCTAATTACTTAGATTACATAAAAATTTATTTGATATCTCAGATGAAAATCAGTAATATATTATTATTAAATAATTTATTCTGTCATGTTTGAAAAACAGCTTACACTGTGAACTTACTTTGGAGACTTTGCAGTTGGTGGACTGCAATTTGTCCTCCCCATAAAGCATTGAGAGAGCAGTGAATTAAATGCTGTTTCAGGAATATTTTATGATGTGTTTAAAAAAAAATATTCACAGTTATATATTACTTGGCAAGATTCTTGATGTGTTGCCACGTTAGTCATTGTGAGGTGATTGAGAGAAGGTCTTGGAGAAGGAAATTCCATATTTAGGGGAAATTACCTGGGTTGATCTCAAGCCTTGGTCCCTGTTTTAAACGTAAAATTCTTAGTGATGCACTGGGAGTTCAAACACTTTGGAAAAATTTAGGACTTAGACAAGGTATACTATTTGAAAGTTCCAGTTAGACGTAATAAGGTTGTATAAAACCTGTAGGACATTTGTAGAGGACTGTATTTAAGAGTTGCTTTAGAATTAAGCACAACTCTTCCTAAAATATTTAAGAATATTTAGTTTTGTATATCAGTAAGCAGGTATCATATTTCTGCAACAAAGTTAGCTGTTTTAGTGTATAATACAAAGAAGTAATTTTCCCTGCTTAAAGAAAATGTCTGGCAGCAGCTTTCTGTCATAAATGTGTTGTTTTTCCAATGTAAACTTAGTTCAAGTCCAGACCTCTTATTGAAATATAAATATTTTTAGGTTCCTAAGAGTGATTGTAGGCTGAGGTTCTGCCTCACTAGTAGACTTCACTCTTCTTGCACTCTTTATTATTTTTTTCTCCCTTCTTTTTAAACCTCCTAAGAATGTATGCAATGAGAGATCCCCCAGTCTTCATTCCTGCTCCAGTGGAACGTTATCGCCAGATTCTTCTTCCAGCTCTTCAGCTGTGCCAAGTGATCCTCACATCCAGCATGGCACAACACTTGCAAGCAGCAGGACAGGTAAGTTCCAAAAGATGCTCAAGTATCACTACTATTGCTGATTCAAAGAAATGGTATGTGCCTTTGCTCTGACAGTTTTGTTTTTTTTTTTAAATCCCATCCTCACTGGCACAGGACGTCTTTTAAAATTCTTCAAAAGCATTGCTTCCTCTCTGCTCACCATTAGATTTGGAGTCATTCATATTGTCTCTTTTTTTCTTGTGCAGGTTTTGCAGTTCCTAATTTCACATTCAGATACTATCCAGGCAATCCTGAGGTGTCAAGATGTGAGTGTTGGATCTCTCCAGGAGCTGGCCTCCCTGACAGGAATAATCAGCAAGGCAGCTTTGCCTGGTAGGAACTGCAGTTTTGAAGTCTCAACCCCATCTGAATGAATCTCAGGCTTTGTTTTCTGTAAAGAAACAATAAGACAGAAGAGAATGTCTATGACAGTACAGATTTTTTTTGACATGTAGAGCTCTGAGAAAAGTAGAGAAATGTTAAATAATTTTTCTTGAATAAAATATGGTGGCTTTGCAGTAGACGTAGTGTTCTTACCCGTATATACTTGACTTTCTATTTCTTTTTCATCATGCTACCTCACACTAAGTACTTTCCTTGGAGGTGACTTGCAAATAGAAGTGTTCAAAATATATGTGGTATCTTCAAAAAAGAATTTTTATTCAGTAAGTTCTGTAACTGAGGAAATTAAGATAGCAAATTGTTTTCATACCCATTCTTTTAATGTCTTCTCTGTTTTTATTTATTTAAGAAATAAAGCTTCCCAGGGGGAAGCACTGCAGATTAGCATACTGGCATTTCTCTTGGGTGACTTACCTTCACAAAGGGCTAATAATTATTGTGATGGATATTGTGATTTCTTCTGCATGCTTAGCAATTCAAAATAACTTATCTATTTTGATTCAATGGCTTTCTTTGTTTAGCAGAGATGTCTGACTGCCGTAGAAAGGAGTACAGAGCTGCAGGCTAAGCCCAAGTGCTTCTTTGCTTACAGTATACAAAGCTTTGCACAATGGCTGCAATTTCCATGCCAGCCTCCCTTCCCCCTTGCCCGCTTTTGATTACTTACCTGAACAGTAACTACATGCTCTCATACTTCTCCTTGTAGCTGCATTCATTCATATCTGAATGTTTTGCTCAAAAAGTATGCAAAATACAAGTTGGATGTTTGGCTGAAATACTTCTGATCAATGCTTGTATTTAAATGTGTATACTGCATAAATGTGTTAAAAAACTCCAAACAGTTATTTAATTGGCTCTATCTTTTATCAGGAGTGTTGAATGAGCTGGACATGGATGTTAATGAAGGGACGCAGATGGAGCTACAAGGACACATAGGGCGATTTCAGGTAATAAAGTCATGTATTTAACCCTTGGCCTTTTAGAATTGGCTATCTAGATGTGTTTCTTCCTGGTTTTTTTACTTGGAATAGAAGCAGTTAGGAAAGAGATGTTTTTCAGCATCAAGAAGAATGTGTGGTAGTTTGAGGTTTTTTTGTGGGAGTGGGATGGGGTTTGGTGGTCTGTTTTTTGGTGTCTTTCCACACTTCCCCATCCAGTAGAAAAGATAACATTTGGCAACATCAGAGTTGCATCAGGGACTTTGTTTCCCTTCCTGGATTAGGATTTGTTTTATGTGAAGAGAAAAATTTGAAGTCAACACCAAAGCATGTGAAGTAATGCAAAAATACTGTTACCACTTCGGCCACAAGCATTTCTCCAGCTCAACAATTTGGTGTATCAGACATGCTAGTGGTTATTTTTTTTCGTACTGGATTAGTTTTTGTACTCTACTTAAACAAAATCTGAAGATAAGTCTGGTAATCTATCTAGGTAAAGGTGTTTTACATGTGGGAATGGGTAAACCTGAGCTGTCATTGATAGTATTCTGTATAATGGTCTGCAAGGGACACAAGACAAAGCTATCCACTTGTGAATTGCATTCATTTCTCATTGGCAGTATTTTAGGGTGCCATTAATTTCTAAATTAAATCAAGGTAAGTCAAAAGACTAAAAATTTAAATTTTAAAATTTTACAAAGTGCTAGAAGTTTTATCTGCATTGCTTTCTTAACACTGTGTTTTAAGAGACATGTGTCACTCAAGTGGAAAGAATCATGCACTTGATTTGTTGAGATGCTAATTTAAATGTTCATTTCCTATGGCAGCGCCAGTGCTTAGGACTTCTGAGTCGGTTTGGAGGATCAGACAGACTTCGTCAGTTCAAGCTGCAGGATGATAACGCAGCAGGAGACAGAGTGAACAGGAGGGATGAAACTGAGTTGGCCATGCAACAGGCAAGGACACAAGACACCAGAACCTTCAGTCTCAACATTTTACCTGCTGTGCAGATTTGTTTAGTTATCATAATTTCATATGATAGTAGTAATGCTCTACACTGGTTTTAGTGTGGTGTAGGAGTCCACATTTTATTTAAAGTAACCCTTGAAAATGTGTTTACTTACATTTGCATTAGAAACCTTTATTCTTTTGCATACGAACACTGTGAATTTTGAAGACTTAAACTGATCAGAAATTTTCAAAATGAAAGCTGGGTATAGAAGGCAATGGCTAACACTTACTTAGAGCCAAAGGGGATTCAAAATTAACTGGAAATTTTAGCTAGCAGGTTTGGGAAAGAGGCAAAGTTGCAAGTCCTAGACTTGAAGAGAGTCTGTAAATGATGAGAAAGTAGAATCATCACTTTCTGTTGAGAAGAGAGGAGCAAAGCATGTTACTCACTGACATTTGGAACTTAATGTTCCAAAGCCTGTAGATACTGTAATTGACCTGCTGTCTTTTTTTATTTTTCCTTTGTTGGCAGATCTGTGCAAATGTGATGGAATACTGTGAGTCACTGATGTTGCAAAGTGCCCCCAGTTTCCAGCACACTGTTTGTCTGTTTACTCCCAGCCTGTCAGAGTCAACCAACCGAGATGGGCCTCGGCAGGGTAAGATTTTTGACTTGCTCTTTTGGGAGCCTGAACAGTGTGACATTTGGGCTACTAGGAAAAAAGGAACCAGAGGCTGTAGTTTCACTGACTCTTTAAGTCACTTTATGCTAATACTGCTCACTCTCTCATTCTGGAACCCATGCTTGTTCAGCCTTGCGTTAAGCCAAATAAGGAAACTAATCCTAGTTAAAACAATCAAATTATTTTTTCAATCGCTTCATTCACAGCCTCAGAAACATATATGCCAATAAAGAAATGTGTATGTAAATAAATAGCACAAGACAGGGAAAAGTAAAAATGTCTTCTTTTTCAGCATCTGTACAGGATTACATTGTTTTAAACTAGGACCTAATTTATGAGATGGAAGATGTGTTTTGATGCTGAGTAGAACTCTATTACAGTACATGGGCAAGAGTTTACACTGTGTTGTTATGCAGTTGAATGGCTAAAATATGTAAATAGTAAGTCTTCTAATCTAGTTACATTTCACATGTTACACTCAGTACTGCACTAGGCTGACTGCCTTTTAGTACTGCAGCCACAGAACTTTTTGCCTAGACTTTCATTTATGTTACTTCTGACACAAGTGCAAAATATACTTGCCAGTGCTTTCCTGTCTTTCACTGGGTTATTGACAGAGAGCATAGCTTACTGATTTCTTGGGGTTTTTTGTTTTGTTTTCTTAACCTTCAACGTCTTGTCTAGATACACAAGCACCAGTGATCCCATATTGGCACTTGCCTGGCCTGGGCATTATTGTTTACCTGCTGAAACAGAGCACTAGTGATTTCTTCAGTTACTATGACAGCCATCGTCAGAGTGTTAACAAACTGCAAAACGTGGAGCAACTGCCACCAGATGAGATAAAAGAGGTAATTATTCTTCTGACTTTGTAGTTTCTGTATTGCAGTGACTTGGACACAGCTGTAACAAAGGCTCCAAAACATCTTAGACAAGCAAGTAGTTCCATTTCTTGTGCGTATTCTTTTCTACTGTTGGTGGAGAGGGTCCGTAGAATAAGTGATCTAAAACTTTAGGGAAAATATTTGGCTTAACTTTGTAAAAGTTGTGATTTTCATTATGGTTGCATGAGGATGGATTTCATTTTTCCATTTTTTGGTCAGCAAGATGATGCAAATTCAAAATAGAGAGCAAGGTTTTAAAGAAATAGTACCTTACAAGAAAGTTCTAGATATTAATAAGTAATCTTACTTGCTTATTTCTCTTGATGTTCTGTGATTTGCGACAGTGTTTGTTTTTTCTCTTCCTGTTACAGTTGTGTCAGTCAGTTATGCCAGCTGGGGTTGACAAGATTTCCACTTCCCAGAAATACGTGTTGGCAAGGCGGCGCCTGGTGAAGCTGATAAATAACCGAGCCAAGCTGCTCTCCCTCTGTTCCTGTATCCTTCTAAAATTGCAATGATCCTCAGGGTGATGCTCCAGAAAAGCAGAGAGATAGAAACAAGGGGTTTTTTACCTGGATTTCTGACTACTTTGAGCACAAATTTTTTGCAAAAACTTAAATTTGAAATACTGACAGTTAGCTTAGGAGGGTATTGCTCTGCTATTGCCAGAATTGTAAGGATGTTCAAGTTAGTAATTCCCATTTTGAGACCCAGCTAGGACTTTCTGCAACATGATAATAAAGGCACTTACAGCCCAGCTCTTCAGTTTTGGTGTCCAGACTCCCTAAACATTCACACATGTCCAAGCATGGTGGAAGAAGTACTTTGAAAAATAATTTTGATGTGCGTGTCATAATAGGAGTTTCTAGTCTTACAGTCAACCTTGCATAAACCTAAATCTCATAAACACCAGTAATTCTATGGAAATAACCAGTTAAGCACAAAAGAATTGTCTTCAACAGATCAGAATTTTCCTCTGCAACCTCCCTTGAGAAAGATGCGCTCTTGCACACTTCGCTGCTGTCACCAAAAGAGTTATTGCCATTGCTGGCTTTATAACTTCAGCTTTAATGCACTGTGTGCACCTGAGGTAGCTTTACAAACCACATGAGCACTCTGTACTCTGCTCTCCTCCTGAGGCCTGGATTGAGGCTCTGCAAGGTGGCGAGGAGAGTGAGTGTGAGCGATACATCACCCGGCCATGGCAGTGGAGGAGGTGACAGGTGGTTGAGCTGACATCTTCAGCTGCTTACAAGTGTGTAAATGTGCTCATACAAGTAAATGTACAATCCAAAGACAACCAAATTGGAGTCCTTCACTTAGATGTGTCTGCAGATATCATAGAAATATGTCTCTTCATTCTGTGGCGCCATCTGGAACACTACCTGCTGCACTGCACGCCCACTGACTCCCAAGACTCACTGCTGTCCTCTAGGATATCATTTAAGAAAGGAAGGCTGCAAGGTAAAATTTCTCAAGCATAAGTGCCTTTGAGTAACTTCTCATGGTTAACTTTAAAATTGATTTGGTCCTATTAATATCTTGCCTTTTATATTAATTAGAAGAGATTTTGTTTGGATTTGGTATACCTTTGGATATTCCACTGTAGAACTGGCAATACCAATACTGTTTAGCCACAGACTTTTGGGGTTTGTGGATTACACATAACCTCCAAAGGAAAGTAAAACTATTTTTTTATTTATTTCTGCTCTTCAGACTAAGTGAAATTCAGTTAATATAACCAGATCAGTGATCCAAAATAGTTTATAGGAAAATATTTCAATATAATAATATAAGATAAAATTAAGAAATAAACTTAATATTAATGGTTTTAAATGTATTTTTAGAATTATAGCCACCATTGATTCACCAGAAGATTTAAGTTCCTTGATTTCGTTTTTTAAAAACAGAAAGAAATGGAAGGAAATCAAGGAGAAGAGATTAGGGGAAGAGTATTATGCTTAAAGCGCCATGTTGTGTGATCAAAATTATTTATGACTCACTCTGTATGTATTTTCTCTAAATCACTTGAGTCAAAAAATTAGTGTGATTTCTAATACATAAGCTTACTTTTGGATCAAACTGAAACACTTTTAAATTTGTTATATGACTTGATAAAGAGATAGTGTGGAGCAGCCAACATAATTTTAACATCTCCTTTTCTATTGCCAGATTCCTTTGGTTCAGAGCCAAGCCTGGATTTCAGCAGTGGACTGAACCGAGTGACCCAGCATGATATAGAACAGGTGAGATGTGACAGTCTGCTGCAGGGTACAGAGTGCTCCTGGTTGCCATGCAGCTACTGGGAGCAGTCTGACTTGTTTTCCCACTTCTGAACAACCTGCACTAACACCAACAGCATATAACTTAATTTAGGATTAGTGAAACATTACAAAATTGTTTTGGAAAATAGCGTGGAACGGGTGACACTTGTGCTGCTGTGCATGTATCTTTGAATGTCAGTATGATGAGTTAAGTAAAAATGAGCTATACTTACAAAATAGAGTAATCATTCTTTTTCTCTTACCAAGCAGTCAAATGGTGTTTTTTATAATAATAGCTTTCCAAAAACACCCGTTATCCTTGAAAGATCTGCAATGTGAGGGCCAGTTTCCCAATTTTCTGTGATCCAACTGTTCACGACAGGTCAGCTTCAGCTAGGCTACAGAGAAATGAGATCAAAAGGGTAACAGGAACTGAGGAGACTATAAAATGTGAATGGTAGAACAGAAGTAATTTTCACTTACACAGCAAGTTAATAGTTTGTGTAAATTTGATGCAGAGGTGGCAGGAAAAAAAGATACTTAATAATAAATCCCACTGACATTTCTATGACTGCAGAAAAAAAACCCTGTTCTTCAAAACTGCAGTCTCAAGTACCTTTATAAGATCTAGAGTTGTAAGAAAAGTTGCTGTATGTTTTGTTATGAGGCATCTGTCATTTATTTCATATGCTCAAAAGTAAAGTGTACAGTATCATCTTGGTAAAATACTTAGAACGTAGTTAATTCAGTGACTCATTACATATGCATTAATGAAAAAATGTTGTTGGTGCACATAGACTCTCTAAAGAGCCCTTGAATGACTAGGAAAATTTTAATTGGAAGATGTGTTTGTATGACTGAGTGAAGAAGCTGAATTATAACCAGTAATTCCTAAAACAGAATAAGTAGTACTTATTAGAGAAGTCAGAAAAACCCATTCTTTGGGAAGCAGGTCAGAGAATAAATCATAGTGAGGGGGTTGACAGGTAGTGGATGATAAGCTGGCACTTCAGGAAGGAAAGATTTTTGTATTGATGACTGTATCAAATCTCTGTTTCTCAGCTTCATATGGAAGCCATGAACAGCTTTGGTGAATCTCTGCAGAAGAAGCTTCTGGACATTGAAGGTTTATATTCCAAGGTTCGCTCACGATACACCTTCATTCAAGCTCTCGTTAGACGCATCCGTGGTCTCCTAAGGATATCAAGGACCTAAAAGACTCTTGGTACTTCCTGCTTGCCCAGTGAAGCAGTGTACTAGGGCAGGCCTTCTGGATCATTGCATTTTATAGATCAAGCATTTTCTAAATACTGTCAAAATTATTTTGTTACTTTTTTTTTAATCTTTGGGGATGAGTTTCGTGTATTCTTTCCTACTGCTCACAACTTGACTTAAAAAATAAAGGATTGTTTTCAACTGAGTTACGAATAATGTAAAATTTCAAGCAAGAAAGAATTCTAATGGAGGATATGAAGGAAACAGGAAGTTCTGCAGCTGTGATGATACTGCATCTTTGTGTTCCTGTTTCACACAGATTTAGTGAAACCATAGGGTTCACATTTCATCACTTGCAGACTGATTAACTGTGGTGTGGATTTTACATTCATTTTGCACAATGAACTGCTAATTTCTGCTCCCCCTCGTCCTGCCTTTTTTCATCTGAAAGAAGTACAAGCTGCTTCTCTTTGAATAAGGTTAAATGAGAAAAGTGATAAAAGTCATGGAAGGTGACTGTTGTAGGTTTGGTTCTTACGGCTGGGGGAATAAAAGTTTTGTGTTTTTCTTGCTGCAGCACAAGTATCAAGACAGGTAAAGTGCATGGGGATGAAGCCAGCAATCGTGAATGGTAGGTTGGTTCTGTAGTTAGATTGTTCTCCTATGCAACATTGATACATCCTTGTATCTTGTGTAAAAAACCTATTAAAGAGCATAATCATTGATTATTGACATGAGATCTATTGCACTTCTCCCTTAAGTCAGAGCTTAGGTCCAGTTCACTTGCACCTTGTGCATTATGTTTCCTCTGAGTTTTCGTTACATAATAGTTCACATTTGTAGTGATTTTATATTTACTTATCTGTGCCACCTAATTACATGGGCGACATAATTTTTATTCAGGGATGACGACAGCGCCGTTGTTGGGTGAGGCCTGTTAGCTGTTCCATAGGGGCAGCTCGGTATCACTGTTTTACACAGCTGGACTTAGCCTGTTGACTTCCAACAGGGTTTTCCTTGTGTCTCCACCGCTCGGAGGAAACCAAGCCGCCCTACCCCAAGAGGTGTGCTGGCCCCGAGGAATGCAGGAGCCTCGGGAAGCCCCCGTGGTTCCCGGCTGTCCGTGTGGGAGGCGCGGGGCTCTGGGTGCCGCCGGCGCTCGCTGCCCGCGGGGAGGCCCCGCGCTGGTGACGCGGCCGGGCCCTGCCCGCCGCGCGCTGCCGCCGCCGCAGATTCGCCACGCGCGGGCCCCGTGGGTTTTATTCTGCAAACCTTTCTCCCCACTCTCCTTCCCGCCCGGGCGTGTGCAGGGAGGGCGCGGGGAGGGTTCCGCTCTCACACCGTGCCCTCCTCGCCGGGGGCGCCGCCGGGCTCCGTGTGTCGAAACTGCGGCGAGTTCGGAGCGCTTTGTTTACTCGCCGCGGCGTTCGACGTGGAGCCGGGCGGCGGCGGCGACGGCAGGGCCAGCGAGGCGAGGGCAGCGCAGCGGGGCGGGCCGGAGCGCCGGCGGAGCGGCTCGACATGGGTGAGGAGCGGCCGCACGGGGGGCCCCGGCCATCACGGCCCTTCCCGGCGGCTGCAGAGGCGGGGGCGGCGGGGAGGGCGGACGGGTCGGTGCTGGCTGAGCCCTCCCGCGGGCAGGCACGGGCTCTGCCCGGCGGCGGGAGGCCGGCGCTGAGGGCCGCGCTTGGGCCAGGCCCACCTCGCTCGGGCCAGGCCGGTCCCGGGCAGCCGCCGCTGGAGCGCCCGGAGGCCGCGCTGGAACTGCCTTGCGATGGCGAATGGTCCGAACAGCGGCAGGAGGGTGTGTTCGGTCATATCCTCCGGCTCCTGTACTCCTGACACCTGGCAAAATTAAAGCATGAATCAAGTCTGTAATGGGCTGCTAATAAGGAGTGGATTAGGGGAGGCGGTCTTGCGGACTGGTCAATGAAGTAGGGGGAGTATTAAAGAGGGGCCCTGAATCTGAGGGTTAAGTGGTTGACGTGGACCTGTCCTATAGCAGACGGTATTTGAGCAGTGTTTTAGTGTGGGAAAAGCATACACCATAGCATATAAAAAGAGGGAGTGACAGGTATCTGTCAGCAAGCAAAGTTACTGACTGAAAGAATTTTCGAATGTTAGGCCTCCATGCAACCAGTGGTAACATTCTACTTGTAATGTTTCCATTGGAATACCTTTTTCCAGCTCAGTTCTCTTAAGGTTATTTGCCTGTCTGGCAGTAAGAGGTGCCATGAGCAGCACTATGCAGACTGGCAGCTGATGGTCCCTTATACCTTCTCCTTGTTTTCCATGTCTGTAGTGTGTATGGCTTCTGTCGTGGGATGAGCTTAGACGAAATAAAGCCACCTGTTATCAGTCTGAGTTCCTTCTGAAGCACAAGCATGCTCCCTCCTATAAGCTCATTGCTCCCTCCTTTCTCTGGAAAGGCATCACAGATGCCTAGACAGGCAAACATAGGAAATAATTTTTATCAAAACGTCTTTCAGTAAGATTTCGGTTGCAAACCTTCTTTAATTTGTCTCTGATATATTTCTCAGTGTTCTCAGTGATTCTGGTTTCTTGGATGTTTCGTTATTTAAGTGTATTTACAAAATTATGATTAACATTAGATATGTTTGTTATAAAAATTATTGGGAAAAAAAGGTAATTGTTACTGGATTAGAACATTAGTATTCTTTCTATGATTAAAAAACTAGTAGGTATAAATCAGATACTAGCCTGGCCACAAGTACTCTTGTATGCGTTTAGAGGATAAATGACATGCTGGGCCAAGCCAGTTTTGAAAAAAAGAACAAGGATATTTAAAATCAGCTCCTAGATGTCTCTGTAGCATTAATGTACTCGGTTTGGTGCAGCTTTGCTGTTTGTAATTAACTGATTTAATATATGCTTACTGATTTATACCTAATTCTAAGGAGAAAAAGAAGTGGGTGATCCTATAGGAGACCATAAATATCTTCTGATGCTGAATTCTTTCAGGCTTCTTTTGGTCCTTGTATAGTCTCTGCACTGGAAAGGTAGAGTCTGATACAAGCAAGGAAAGAAGATGACTCAGATTTTGGCAAATGAGAGAAAAGGAAAAAAATAAAATTGTAACTGCAGTGAGCAAGCTTGATGCTGCTTGCTGGAGCGAGCTACCATAGAATCATAAAATGGCAACATAAACCAGGAGGACAAAATGTTTTTGAGCACACAGCTCTCTGAACTTGTCTTTTTTCAGTGGAGAAAAGAAACCCCTTGTAGTCCAGTAAGAAATGAGGTCAGTCTGTCTGCCTTTGCATATCCTCCACAGAGCTGGCCAACCTTGAAATGTCTTTCTCTTCTGGTTTTCGTAGGGGGCTTTTTCTCCAGCATCTTTTCCAGTTTGTTTGGAACTCGAGAGATGAGGATTCTCATCCTGGGGCTGGATGGAGCAGGAAAAACAACCATTCTCTACAGGTTACAAGTTGGAGAAGTTGTTACCACCATTCCAAGTAAGTGATCTGCCCATAGGGAGCAGATTTGGCTGTAGCCGGTGATTTGCCTGTAGCTCTGACTCATAAACTTGCCCAGCTGAACTTTCTACATGCTCCCTTCATAAACAAAAGGACATTATGTTGTGAGAACCTTGCACTGCTATATCTGAGAACTTTCTTGGATAAAAGTATTACAAAAGAATATTTTACACTGCCCTGCAAAATGCAAAAAGCATTTGACCTCAAGATTTTTAGCATGATTTGGCAGGCTATTTGTGATAGGTCAGCGTTCAGTAGATAGCAACTGTGGACTGTATAATTATTTTGTTTCCAAACACAACTGTTATGTGAATTCCAGAGGTCATTGTTGCTGTACGTAGGATGGTGTCAGTAAATCATACTTTTTTTTTATTTTTTGACAAGAGTTATATAAACACTTTTGTTTAACATGGTGAAGAAGAAATCAGATGATTTAAGTTTACATTCTGTGGAAAATGTAACAAAACTCAATGTGAGGTTTCAAGGGAGAAGATGATGCTTATTTAAAAAAATGCAACTGATTTCACCACTTGTCCTTGGCATTCATGCAGCCACACCCACCCAGTGTATGTGCCCAAGTATTCTGGCCATAATTGCTCTGTGTGACATGAAGGACAAGGGGTGCTAGACTTTTGTGTTCCTGTTCATGTCTGTTGTGTTCCTCCTGAATCTGACTTTGCTCAGCCCTCTGTTACCTTTTAGAAGCCAACAGTTTGCTGGGCCATAATCTTTTTGCCCGAGGGTTTTGCTTATTTCAGCCTCCATAAATTTTCACCAGCCCATGCCTACTGTTCACTTCCCTGCTGTGTTTCTCTGGGCTGGCAGGAAAAGGAATGGCATATGTGATACTGCAGCCTTATTACCCTCTTCCAGACATCAGTATCAAGTCCTCCGCTGAGAAGTTGGTTCTGCTTCGGTTCTGCTGGGGTTCTTAAGAGAGTGCAGACCTTGTGTGGACAGAAGGACATTCCTTAGTGCTCTCTTGCTGTCAGTTGTGTACTTGGTTATCACAGCAGGCCAGTTCTTTAACCCTTGCTCTGTTTCTTTTGGTGATTTCAGGCATACTGCTGTTGATTTTTAACAGCCTTAGCATTTGTTACAAATCTCTACAATGTGTTTACAATGTAGTTTTATTGTTAAAAGAAGAAAGGTTTCTGCATTATTTTGAATCATGTTTGTTGGGGTAACTTTGCAAAGGGCATGAACTTCATTATGCAGCTACTGAGAATTTTCAGGTCTGAAAATCTTAAACTAAGTGTTGTGATATTCTCCAGAAAAACACAAAAATCACCAACAGTGAAATTGTTTAACTTTATTTCAGCCATTGGCTTCAATGTTGAGACTGTGACCTACAAGAATCTGAAATTTCAGGTCTGGGACTTAGGAGGACAGACAAGCATAAGGTAAGATGCATAAGCATAAGATTTCTTAACGTCAGTTTCTTAACATCAATTAACTTTCTCTGAAAAGTGGCAATTTCTTGGAATTCTCACAGCAGGCACTTCTGAAAATTGGTTAAGTTTTAAAAAAGCCCATTCTCAGGAGAGCATTGTCATCTGTTGGAATTTAGTCTGTAAAACCTGCGATGCACTACAGATTGGAAGAAACCAAGTGTTTTCATTAGTGTAGTAGGCAATTGAGTAGCATTCTGAGAAAGAGTGGAAGGGGTGATAGAAACCCAAAATGATACTTCCTAGCATTGCATTCTTAAGAATATTGGATTTTGGTATAGATGGTAATTTTTTAGCAAGCTTCACAAGTTTTGTAATGAGTCACTATCAGTACCCCTGTATGATCCTCTTGTGATTCCTTTTTCAGTGCTCAGTAGCAAGGTGCAGTGTAGTTAGCTAGTAAGGAGGGTGCAGTTAGTGAGATAAAGGTTCCTTCCTTTTTAGTTTCAGTACAATAATTCCAAAAAAGGTGGTTTGTTTTGATCCTTGTTAATTACTTGCCTGTATTAATTAGTCATTTAAGATTTTTCTGGTTATCCTTCTTTGATGACTGTAATGAAGATGCTTACGTCTTTAAACTTTCTTCTCTTTTCCTTCCTGATGTTCTGCAGTCTGATTCCCAAATAAATCTGTCCCCAGCATTTCTTTTCTTTCCCTGTTTTCAGGCTGCTTTTTTACTTGCTTTATACTGGGTTGGAGTTTTTTGGGTTTTTTTTTTTTTCCTGCCTCGGGGAGTATTTGTACTGTCTGTTCATTTTTGTAGCCTCTTGAAGAAGTCTTCTACTTTCCTCCTGGGGCCTTTCACCCTAGAGGCAGTTTTTACTTCCTCTGGGTGATCTGTTTTTAGTTATCTGGCTAAAAAGAACTGCTAACATGCAAATGACCTGACTGGAATTGCTCTGTCCTCTGCAGGCCCTACTGGCGGTGTTATTATTCAAACACAGACGCTGTCATTTATGTGGTGGACAGCTGTGATCGAGACAGAATTGGCACTTCAAAATCAGAGCTTGTTGCTATGTTAGAGGTAAGAAAACAAGGATGACAGTCATTAGCAGTAAAACAAATTGAGAAATTAAAACTTTTTATTGGAGTAAATGCGAAATTCGATTCAGTGAACCAAGTGAAGCTCAACTTCACTTGTGAAACTTCAGCCCTCAGCATAGCCCACACAGCTTTTTCTGACTGAAAAAGCACTGAATACTCTGCAAGTATTTGATGGGTTTGTACAGCATTATCTGGGCAGTTAATTTCATGCAGCCTTGTGGTCATATGAAAATTTACCTGCCTGCCAGGACAGCTGTTTGTACTGCAGTGTGGCAAAATCAGGCCCTGAAGGATTGACAGTAATTAGTATGCTGTTATGATTTGAAGCTGAAGAACAAATGTAGAACAAGGTAATAAAAGTAAGGTGAGTTGATCAACACCTCCTTTCTCTCACTTCCCCTGCCCCCCAAAATAATTGCAAGCTCTCATTGAATGTGCCTTGTTAAATCCAACTACCAGCTTGCTTCATAATCTGGACTGGCCATGTTTTGAAACTGCTCCTATGAGGTATCACACTGGAATTGAAAATAAACACCGTTCTTTCACGGAAGAATTTTCTACAGAACAGAAATCAGCAAATAAAATCATTGAGAGCTGTTGAAGTTCTTTTTTATTATACTGGTTTTCTCTCCCTTAAATAAATTCCATAGAAGTCTCTCAACAACTTCCAAGATTTCCCTTTTTTTTTAGGAAGAAGAGCTGAAGAAAGCCATTTTGGTGGTGTTTGCAAATAAACAGGACATGGAACAGGCCATGACTCCCACAGAAATGGCAAATGCCCTTGGCTTACCAGCTTTGAAGGACCGAAAATGGCAGATATTCAAAACCTCTGCAACTAAAGGCACAGGGCTTGATGAAGCAATGGAATGGTGAGCACTACTCTAGTTATGCTTCACTCTTATGCTTAATTGTATACATTTGGTGGAGTTTTTTGTAAGACTGGATTTGTGGATAGTCTGATATAAAAGAGTCCACATTAGAAGAAGAACTCGTTGTCTGCTGGAAGTATATCAGCAGAATTTAAATGACTTTTCAGTAAACTGATTTAACCTTTTTCCTAGGTTGGTGGAGGCCTTGAAGAGCAGGCAGTGATACAAAACTGACCAGTGCAAGAAAATGTCAGCTATAGCCAGCATCCTCCTTTCTGCAGTTAAGTATTTTCAGGCCACAGATATTTGTAAATAGGACAAATTTGATTTTGACTTCTGTAACGTGGATGTCTCCCTTCAATTGTAAAACTGAAATAAGTGAATGTGTACATTATGATACTCCATTTCTTTCTTTTTGTTTGAAGAATGTACTTATGTTAATTTGTATGGAAGTCTTACTGGCTGAGAAAGTTGGTGTTTTTTTGTCATCCCCCCTTCCTTTGGTGGTTTTGGTGACCAGCATATTGGTGTAGATAGAACACTAATAAAATCTGGAACTGTCAGCTGTACCCAGGAGTGTGTTGCTTGCTAGAGGCTGCTTGCTTTACAGAAACAAGTCAAAGTGCTGCCAGTTCCAGCAGCCACGCAGCTGAACACCTGCAGAGGTTTCCTTAAGCTGGTGTTGTTCTACTTCATAACTCTTCAGTGTAGACACACAGTTACAGTGAAGTACAGCAAGAGAGCACAGGTAGTGCAACTCTGGCTGCCAGCATGGCATTCAGGGTGTGTCTGAAGGGAAAATCTGTGTCTTCAGCAGACACTACTGCCCTGAGGTGCCAGGGCAGTAACTTGAATTTAACTTCCACCTTCATGATCTGTTATCCCTGTACTCTCATCTTAGCCAGAAGTGACAGGTAAGTAGCTCAGCATAGCTGCAGAAACTAAAGGCCAAATCAAAGTCAGGAGGCAGACTTTTCTCTCCAGGAACTACCATGTTCACAGGCAGGAATGCAGTCACCACAGAACCCGTTTCTTACAAATGAAGTAAAATTTAATATAAAATATCATAGTTGTTGCCCATTCAGCTGTACATGCTCTGGCAAATATACAGGTTTGGAAAAAATTTGGAAGTTTTTATTTAAGATCCTTGCTGAAAAAGGACATAAAAATACTAATAAATACAACTAAAATATGCAAGTACTTTTGAAAACAGTAATTAGTTCTTGACCTCAGTATTACTTTTCATAAACTAATCTTCATTCCACCATTGCCAAATCTTTCAGTGCATGACTTCGATGTCGCTTGGCCTTGTACATAGGGCGCAGGGATTCTATTTTTCTCTTCCTGGTTTCCGCTTTATTCTTGTGTCTCTTCAGTTTCCTCCTTGCAGCAATGTCAGGATTTGCTACAGTCTAAGGAAAAACAGTACATTGTTAGTTCATTGACAATAAACACAGGGACTTCCTAAAAAACTGGTGGCTGCTAAGGCAATGCAGGGGTGTTCTTTGGTTCCTCAAAACTGAGGGCATTCAGGCTGCTTTGCCCTTCAGGTAAGCGGGAAAGCATCGCTGTCAGGCAGAACCTGCCCAAGAGGCTGATCATACACAGTTTCTTCCAGGTTTTGTAACAGAACTGATGAAACTGTCCTAATTTAGGATGAAATTCTTCCTCAAACTCCCCTTCCTGGGCAGCTCTCAAGCCTTTAGAGAAGCCCTATTTCTTCTCTCAAGAGAAAATGCAATCTTACCTGCAAAGCCCTCTGCTTTTTCCTCATTGCTCTTTTCTGGTTAGCCTGTTTCTGCACAGAAGAGAAGGCCAGCGAAAAAGCCTCCAGTCCCACTAACTTCTTGAGAAGTTCTATGATTTCTTGGGAAAGGTTCTTCAGTGTTGGATCTATTAAAACAAAATTCACTTACTTAATCTTTCCAGCATATGGAACAAAAGCCAAGGGCATAGTATGGATTCCTCTTTCTTTAATCAAGGATGGCTGCACTGATTCACCATGCCCTAAAAAATCTGCTGGTGCTTCACCAGCTTTCCCAGAGAACTATGAGTGGCTTTGCAACCAGAAAACAAAAAATAATGCTTCTGAGAAGCAAAAAATATTTTAGAAGGCTAAAGGCATCTCAAAGGTAATTACTAGTGGCTTTCTATATATAGCCACTAGGCTTCTAGTGAAATAGGCTTTTCTGGAAATAAAGATGATTCCAGCCTTGTCAGTCAGCATCCTTGGTAAGCAAAACAAGGGCTGGCTTAATTGTTGGAATCACTAGTTAGTGGCAGTATTGTTAACTAGAATCGCTGGGGAAAAAAGAAGATATTGGGGGTGAAAAAAGGCTACAAAGAGGTGCTAAGGGAAAAATAAGAGCAGGGCAAATACTTCCCTCAGTGTCTCAAACAATTCTTCCAAGTTCCTCTCAGCAAGGAATCTGTGAGTCTTGCCACCATGAGCCCACCCTTGAATACCATACTTTTCCCACTACACCACATGCTCAAGCTTTACCCACTTGCACACAGGAGCATGCCTGACTTCATTCCAGTCTTTGAACATGCAGATTTTTATTTCAGCTGACATACACTCTCCTCCCTTCCTGGTATTTTGGATAGACAGCAAGCAGGTGAAATTCACTGATTACAATATCAACGCCTCAACAGACAAAAGGAATGGCAGGTAGTGTTTGCACTGGGGCATAGCTGTCATGCACATTCCAATTTGTGAGGGAAATCCCTTACCTTGCTCTGCATAGTTGCTGTTCAGCTCCCTGTACAGAGGGGTGAGAATTGTTGGGAGGTAGGGCTTGATCCTGTCTTCCCCCAGATCCACTGAGATTGCTCCCAGAAACTTAAAGATGCAGCTTCTCTGAAAATAAGTGTGTGGGACATGAAGTACAGAAAGCTGGAAGGAAACTTCCTAACTGAACTGCAACAAGAGGGCCATGCGTCGCTTCAACACAACAGGTTTTGTTTTAGACACCTGAGTCACAAACTCACTGCTGTTACAAGGTCTTACTGCATCCAAGCACATACAGCCTTCAGAGACACAACCCCTGTTGTGTGAGCTGGGACTGGGTTGGCAGCTGTTGACACTTTGAACAACAGGCTTGTTCTCACTGTCCTCAACTGAGGCATCTGAAGACACGAAAGCTCAATCTAACACTGCACCATGGGGAGGACACAGGTGCTTTTCCTGATGCTCTCCCACACATCCCCTCCCCTTCTCCTAGCAAGTTACTCCACAGTGCCATTCCCCTGCCTGCATAAGCCTAGTGTTCTTAGGCATTCAAAGGCACTGCTCTGTCCCCTTCAGCTTGGTGCCTTGGGGTTTGCCACTCTTCCACCACCCTCAAGAGGCTGGAAACATGAGCACGAACCAGATTGAAAAGAAAGAAGCCTTTCCCGAGAATCCCAAAATAAAAGGCTTGTTTCTTCAGCACCTACTAATCCTTGCTTCAGTGCCAGCTCACAGCACCCTCTGCACCTTCTCCCCTGAAAGCAAAGAGCCAAAGCAACGCTATCCTGTAGAAGTGCCCACCTCATCTAAAGCAGTGGGTCTAAGCTTGTTCTTACCTTTAAAGGGACCTTAGGGGAATATGCTGCTTCTCTCTTTGCCATGAGAGAGAGCTTCTTCATTAACCACAGCAGTGTCGCTGGCTGGCCTTTCTCTTGTGTGTCCTCCCTTTCTTCCTCCCCTTGAGCAGAAGTATCTTTCTCATCCTCTGAGACCTCCTGCTCTTCCACTTCACAGTTCAGTTCTCCATCTGCTTCTTTACCTTCTTCTGAGGGAGGGGCCAGCAAATAAACAACTTTGGCCACAAAAAGTAAATTCTTTATGACCTGAAGTGTGGAAACAGAGGAGTCAGTCACTGTGGGCTCTCTCAGTAAGCACCAGGGCATGTAAGAGCCAGGACTTGATCTGACAGAGGAGCCCAGGAATCTGCAGTGGCAGAGACCCCAGTCCTGCCCTGCACAGTGCTCCCCCTTTTTGTCCCTGCCACCCCTCAGTAGGCTGACACCACAGTGAGATTTGCTGGGCCCCCAAGAGGCTCACAGCTGCTCAGGTGCCTTGAGCAGAGAGCAGCTGGCCCTGAACTGTGTATCTGCCCTGAGCCACCACTACCAAACAGCAGCAGTGCTGTTCTGACTAGGACACAAAATCCCTCACATGCCAGGGCCTGCTCTGTGCCTTCTGCAGCCTGCAGAAGGACAGGCTCCTGTCCTTACCTGCTCACTCAGAGACACGTCCAGGAACTTGGATTGCAGCTGATGGCAGAATGCAAACGTGAGTTCCTTCATCTGGGGAAATGAAAAAGGAGAGAGGAATGACTCCACTGAAGGGAGCTGGTAGCAGAGACTCGAAGCAGTATTTTGCAGTCACCAAAGGCAGCTCCCAGGGAGACCAAAGGATCAGCTCAACACAATTTCTGCCTGCACATTACAATCTAGAAGGGTATTTTTGTGCTGCTGAGACCAGGACCCCAGAGAAGCCCCCTACCTGCAGCAGAGACACCTCCTCAAATAAGTGATGAGGATTAGGCAGCAGACTAAAAGAGAAATGTTCATGCCATACCATGAACTATTTTTATGGCCCAGTCAGGGAATGGGCATGAGCAGAATGAAGGAGTAGAACAGACATCATTACCTTTTTGTCCAGTTGAGCAGTCAAGAAGACTATGGATGCAGACAGCTCTGCTGGTGTCTTTTTTCTCTTCCCTGACTTTCTTTCCTTCCATTTGTTGACAAGCTCTTCCGGCTTGTAAGATGCAAACAACAAGCCAAAGATCTCAGTGGCTGTCAGCCAGACCCAGCTATGAGGATACCACAGGTGAGACTGGACATGATCTGAAGAAAAGAAAACATTTTTCAGCACAGAAGATGGTCCATTGAGAGCAAAAATACAACCAGATCACTCCCAAGAATTACCACAGTATATGCTGCAATAAAAAGGTGAATGAAATGAACTGTGCTCATCTGCTCAGAACACAATAAAAGACTTTCTAGCAACTCAATCCAGCCAAAGCAGAGAGCAGCAAAAACCTACAGATAGCCAAATGTCCCCACAGTGATCTGGCATTCTTCAATGCACCCACAGTGCTTTGAAACATCCAGAGATGGGGCCACTGCTGAAAAGTGATGCCAACTGGGCAGGAAAAGTGGGCACAACACAAAAATATATTCGCTTCAATCCTGATGGGCAAGTCACATTTCTGCAGCAACTGTGGTCCCCTCAGGGACTCAGTGCCCATCTGCCCATGATGGCTGCTGTGAGACTCGTGTCAGCTGGCCCTGCTGCTGATGGTCAAATCAAACCCCTGGAGAAAGGCTGAGGATGCTTCAGAGAAGAAATGGATCTGCCCTCCTGTCTCACCTCTGTCCAAGCTGCACATCACCAAACTCCAGGATAACAACTGTTTTCTGGTATCTCACTAAAGGCACCTGGCAGGCTGGACACTTCAAAGTCACTAACCAGCCACATCAGGTCTTCTGACTGCAGCAAATGAAGCAGTTAAAATAAGGGCAACAAAATGCCAATAAACCAGCCTGATATTGTATAATCTCACACACAGGGAAATTGCTTGAATCAAGTAACTTCCAGGTCTTCCCCTCCTGACAGACACACAGTATTTAGAGCACTATTACCATGTGTCACCACTTTCTGGCTGGTATGTATGATCAAGGAAATCTCATCTTCTCAGGAGAGCTCAATGTTTTCATCCAAGAGAATGCAATTATAGTGAAACATGCAATAGTTTCCAACTATTTGCTCTGGGGGTAATAGAAAGGACTTTGCAACAACTAAGACAAAAGGTGTCTTGTTTTCATCAACCACGTAACCTTTTCCATTAGCAGCTTCTCTTTCACTGCCCAGTAACTGCTGGGTGTCAGCATTTTGCAGAATGAAAACCTTGTATAACAAACCTCAGTCATTTACATTAGCGTGTGAAAAACCACAAGGCACACAAAGAGTCTTTCTTGTAACACAGCTGTAATAATTCCCTTATGACACTTACCCCAGATACTGCTCACAACATCACTGTTCTTGGTTAATTGAATCAAGTTGCACTCTGTGATTAGCTTTTTTACCAGCACAAGAAAGCTGAATAGTAGCCTATCTGCAGCTTTCTCCTCTTCCTCTTCAGTTATCTAATAAAATCAGAAAGTCAAGAAAGACACTGATGAGAACTTGAGGACAGTGCTGATTAATCCTCTCTAGATAAATTTCAGATCAACTGTTCAAAAAACCAGAAGACTGACTTGTACCCAATTCCCAATATAAACAGAACAGAAGCACCTCCACTGAGGCATTTCCTCTGGAGACAATCTCTGTGGTAGATTGTATTAGAATAATTCTTCTTGTTTTTCATACAGACATTACTGTAACAAACAGCTGGGTTTCTAAATGCAAGCAATTACACACATTATGTCTGTGCGTGCATTTGTGTGGATTTGATTCTCATCATTAGAACCCAGCTGAGTGCAGATTTGCCTGTATCACCTGGGAAGCCCCAAGTTGTTATGACAACACTGAGTGTGCTGCCTGAGCACCTCACCCTGCCTGCAACCACCAGCTGGCTTGATCTAAATTGTCAGTACATGTCAAAGCACAGGGTGTGATTACACCAAATTTCTCCTCACTGCAGGTATTTTATTTTCATCTCTTGCCAGTTTACAGATCCTGAGTTTTTTTTCTCTCTTGTGCAAGGGCAGCATGCTGAATATAAGTAACATTCATAGCCAGTCCCCAGGCACAGTGACTGGGATCCCTTTGGGATTATCACATGCCAAGTAGAATCTGAAGCAGCCTTGTTATTCTGAGTTAATCATGTGCACTAAAAAGATTTTCCATGCAACAAAACCATGGTCTGAAGTACAGGAAGGGAATCCCTTTGAAAGGTAAAGCTGTAGATAACACTGGACAAAGCAGACAGTCAGAAGCCATGCACTCCTGACCTGCAATGCTTACACTAATCTCTGCACTGAGCAGACATGTTTCCCACACTCCAAGGAGCAATGGATCTGCTGGTTACACTGTATGGCTGCAGGCTCAGGCCAGGTGGCTTTGCAAAGCTCCTTTTCCCCTTATGCTGCAACATCAAATTTGGGCTTACAGGCAAAAAAATATGGCTCTAGGTCAGTGAAGTCCCCTTCAGAGCGGATGTGTGTGTTTTGTGTCTTTCCTCAGTCCTGAGCAGTAAGTCCAACTGATAGATCTCTCCTGCACTTCCTCCCTTTTTCCATTTTCTGAATTCTCTTTCCTCGAGCTTCAAGCATGGGGAAAAGTTACTTACATTTTCAAATTTACTTGGGTTGATTTCCTTTTCAATCAAAGTGAGGACTGCTGCAAGCCGCCGTTCAAACATTACTCCGTCCACTTCAACAAACAAACCGCAGGCCTGGGCAGCCAACCTCCTGTGTGAGCTCTGACACACAAAGAATAACACCTCTTGTTGATTCTTCAGTATCAAATCCTGCAGCTCCCAAGTGCAGGAGCTGGTAGCAACCCTTACTTTCTGCCTGTAGCAATAACATCTTAAGAGAAGCTGGTTTTCAGAGTATACTGAAAAAGGAGATGCTGCCAGCAAGGTACAAAAGCACCTGTCAGGGTAAGTTATCCCTGCAGCCTAAAACTGAATGCCAGAAGACCTTTACCAGCCCAGCTCCCAACTGCAGAGATCTGGGAGCTGCTATGCAATTCTTTACAATGCAACAGGCAGCTTACAACTACAAACCAAAACTGAACTTATTAGGATGGAAACGATGAAGTGTTGAAGAATACTAACTCTACTAGTGTAGAGGGACAGAACTTGGGTTCAGCTAGAGGACAGCTTATCACCCAAGCACCCAGATCAAAACAGCAGATCTGGAAGACCAGGTTTGCTGCCTTTCAGTTGCCAGCAACAGAATGAGACATGTCTGACATAAAGTCAGCACAAAATGCTGGGATCAGAAGAGCTTTAAGGTATTTGCTCAAACCTCTAATCTGAGCAAAGACTACACTGAGAAATACCTGACCCAAAAGTGGAACTGTTAGAAAGCAGAAAAATGCAGCTGGGAAGTCTGTAGCCTGACCTACAGCGTCAGCAGGTCTCTATATTTGTGCAGCTTTATGAAGCTGTACCATTTCTTACTAAGGCAGAACAACTAATCCACCAACCACCAGATCTGGTAGTAGCAATTTCTCACTTGCTTTAATCTTACTCTGCTCTCCAACAAACCTGGTCAGTGAAAACACCGAAGAGTACCTTTTTGCTGTGAAACCACTCTGTGACCAGCGAAAACATCAGATCTTGTTTTTCAGTGCTGATCTTACGGAGAAGAGATTTACACGTTAAAGCCGCCATCTTTTTGCATTTGGCTGAGTCATCATTAATCATCATCATACAAAGAGAGAGGAAAAACAGCCCACAGTATTTGTGCAGGAGATCCTAGAAAAAAACAACCATTATCAACCACAGATACACAAGTAGCTTCCAGCATATTAAAAATATTGCTGCACTATATTCCCTGAGTGGGCTTCACGTCAAGGCAGCTGAACTGCTAAGACAGGATGACCTTGTTGGAGCACACAGGGAGTGTACAGCAGCCCCAGCCCTGCTCTGACTCGCTACCATATCCCTGGCTCAGCAAAGTGGGTGTGAAACCTTGTAAGGTATTTTCATGCCCAACTCTCACAGAAACAGGCTTAAGTCCTCAGCATTGCAGCAATCACCCAAATGTCCTTCTCTCAGACACTGCAGCTCTACGCCACTTTAAAGAGTTCCCAGGAACCAATCTGAAATATAAAATCATCAGACAGTGCTGAAGCACAGCTTACTGTGCAGAATTTCTCTTCCTTCCAAATCCTTGCTTGATGGCACTTCTCCCTGTGTCCTGAATGCACAGTTAAGCTTCAGCTGCAGAGCTTCAATGAAGCTTAGGATTTTGCATATGTGATCCTGTATAGATGCATAGTTATTTTTTAGCTTTTATATTGATCCACCCCATTGAGAAGCCCTTCCTCTCCAGTCAGGCCAAACAGATATGGTACATCACACACCAGTTCAGTAAACAATCTCTCATGAATACTGAAAAACCCTTACAGTGAGAAAATTCTAGACATCACTTTCTATTCCCACCCCGCTTCCTAAACTGATTTCTTCCCTGCATAAATCATGATGGAGTTTATCCAAACTCCAGCTGACACCACTTTATTTCGCTTGCAAACTGAGCACATTAGGCAAAGAAGTTCTGTAGACTTTCCAGCATGTCATTTCTCCTTTGGAGAAAAGCCAGGTTCTTTGGAGATAAGTGAATGTTCTGCTCATGGATAAGGGATAACAGGAACTAGCAAGTGCTTCCAAAACAAACTGCTCGGAAAATGCTGTCACTGCAAGCCACAGTAACTGCTCCATGCTTGGGACACCAGGGGGTGCTCGTTACCTGTGGGAACATGTCAAGGAGGTATGCAATCATCTCCAGTGCAGATTCCCTCCCAGTTTCATACTCATACCTGGGAAGAGATAAAGGATTAACTGTTAGGGATGAGTTAATCCTCCTATGAAGTTGTGAACGATTTATGAAAACAACAACTCCAGAAACTCGTGCTGACAGGGATCTCTCTACAACAGCTACCAGACCTGGCTTGATCCTTAGGACAAGAGAAGCAGCAGGCTGTTTGTCAGAGAATGAGCACAGGGACACAAACAGGCCATGAAGGGTTGCAGCCCATCGGGTCAGCACTGCCAAACTATGCTGGGGAACGTGGTAAACTGCTGCCACCTTGAGCAAGGGAGGGGTGAAGCTCAGGAGGAGCTTGAAGAGAGAACACCCTGCTAAATTGGTACAGTTGTCTCAACCATGCTGCAACTGCACTTGAGACACTACCACGGGATAGCAGTCCCATATAAATGCACCTCCTCATATTCCTCCTGGATTTTCCACTCCACCTGGTCCACAATCAGTGGAGGTGCTTAATCACTAAGCAAACAACAGAACCTTTGTTTACAAACAGATAAAGAACAAAATCAGCTGTGAAACAGGGATGAGAAAAAGGATTTGCTTCGTCAAACAGCATGACTTAGAAAAAGTAAGTAGGAAAATGTTCTGTAAGAAGGAAAATTAAGACTTCAGCCATGCCTTCTGCTCATCACAAAGAGCCTTTTGGCAATCTAGAGTCCTATTTAAGAACAAGGTTCTGCTCTCACAAAGATGCCAGGAATATAAACTCACTCCAGCTGTGCAAGCATGAAATCCAAATTGGGTTTCAGTTTGTCACCAAGGGGGTAGTCCAGAATGTATTTTAAGTAGATCTGGAAAGAAAAAACAATACAGAGAGGAGTTAAAAAAACACTCAGGCAAGCTTGTAAAAAGGTTATGAAGAAAATTTAGTGATGGAGCAGCAAGCTTGTAAGAATCATCCCTTTCATCCTGTTCCCATTACACAAAGGGTCAACAACTGCTCCCAAGTTCTGTGCCTGGAACAGGACCAGTTTTTAAAGTACTACTGTGATTTGCACAGGCATCTGTGAAGAGACATTCTGCATCCTTCAAAACCCATCCTGTAACTATGAAAGCTGCATTTCAAGCAGCTCCTACTGCACATGTATCCCAATGCTTGAGGCAAAGTAAACAGTTTTTTCTTTTGGTTGGTTCTACCTTGAAAAGAATGAGGAAGTAGAGGGAAACAATCGTGGATTTGTGGCAAATTCTCTTAACCTGGGGCTCAAAAAAGACCAAAGCTGAGTTACATGGGCCTAAAAGCCTCCAGAGGAGGGACAATGTCACTGCTGCTGAGCAGCTCTCCACCTGTACTTGGCACTTGGGGACATGGCTTAGTGGTGGATGGGGCAGTGCTGGGTTAAGGGTTAGACTCGATGACCTTAAAGGAACCTTCCAACCTAAACAATTTTACAGTTCTGTGAAGGTATGCCACAGTCTCACTATAGGCAAGGAGTCTGTGATTCTGCTATGCACCAGTCTCAAAAACTAAAGCCAGATAACAACGGGAATAAAGATCAGTAAAGAAGGGAAATGGAGTTCAGGATTCTTCAGGGCCAAGGCACATGTCTGTGAGAGCTATGATGGCCACAGTAAGCCCTCCAGCCTGCTAGACAGCTATAAATAAAGTGAGAGACTCTTCACTCTACTGACCTGTCTGCACTGGACTCGCACTGGCTCACTCTGACCTGTGATGGCCAGCTGGGCAACCTTCTGCAGCACATCATCAATTTCAGGGACAATCAGCTTCCTGGATAAAATAGCCTGAAAATGTGAAAGCACAGCTGGAGTCACATAATTTTGCTTACACAGTGTGAGATGCAGTACTACAAACCAGACTACACTGGTCTCAGGTGGTACCTCAACACTGACTTTTTCACACACAGACAGAGCAACTCCAAGGAAAAAAGAAAGAAAGGATGGCTTACACATCCACATCTGTTTCTTTCGGGCAACACAGAATACCTAGTCTAATGATCACAGATATTGATTCTTCAGCAAAAACATACTCAGATCCAAATACATCCTCATATGCACATGTATAAAACAGCCTCCCAAACAATTTGAAACAGAGACTACAAGTCGAGCAGTAAAGCGTTGCTGATTTTTCCTCTCTTATAACAGAGAGCCTTAACAGTGTTCTGTAGCCTGCTCCTGATGTGAGAATGTATAGCCTTTCACCAGGAAGCAGAATCACTTCTATTCCAGTGGCTCAGAGAACCCCCACAACTGCTGCACAGATATACCTTGAGAAGGCCAAAGGCAGTGGCTTGGCGTGATGAATCATAAATGTCTTCTTCAGCAAAGCCAAGCAACACTTGGAGCTGTTTGGTTGTTATCTGACTCTTCGCATTCTTCACAAGAATTGTCACACACTACAAAATCAAATTGCACATTGTCAATACACATGTAGAGCCATAAAATAGAAGTCCACACCAAAGTCTGACTTGATTTATATCACTTCAGTTCAAAAAGACAAACTACTGCTCTAGAACATGTGGCCAACACTATTCTCATCACAATTTGCTTTCAGATGGCAATTTTGAGGCAAAAACTAAACAAGTGAATTGCCCCTTTCCATGTCTCACTTCAGCTGCCAGGATTTACTTGGATGGAATAAGATACTACTGTAATGAAGAAAGAAGGCAAACATGTTTCTAGAGACATTTCTTCATTCAAGCTGGGCATTTTTATGGGGCAACTTTCTTTAAGCTTGTACTTGGGAAAGAATCAGCAAGACCACATGCTCCTCACTAGCTTATGATCTCCAGACTACCTCTCCAGGGGCAGCTGCAGGAGGGATCTGCAGCTGGAAGAGTCTAGTTCTAGAAAGTTAATCCTAAAGCAGAAACGAGCAGAGCTGGGTCTGACTTACTTTGAAACAGCTCACAACCAGGAGGAAATTCTGGCCTTTGGCTATTCCTGTCTTGGCAAACTCTTTCAGCAAGAGGAAAAGCTGCTTGATCAGTGACTCCATATTCGTACTGATAGAAGGCAAAGGGAACTTTAAAATCCATACCAAGGACTGCAGAGCACCAGTTATCACCTGGAAGAAAGAGCCAAAGGACAGCATGTGGGTACAGTGACACTGACAGAACTCTTCTCACTTTTACAGACATGGTCAGACTATCTACAACTGTGGTAAAAGGCAGTTAGCTAACAAACCCAACCTCCCTCAAACCATTCATAGGTAACACGAAGGGTTTCTCAGTTCTAAAAGCACTACCTGCCACTCCAATATTCTATGACTTTGATTTTACAAGGTAAAGACATTAACACAGCACTGTTTCAGTAGATGGCAAGAACACTTTCTGAAGCAGAGCTCCCTTCAAGACACAGAAAGCCCTGCCCTAAGTATCTGATAGGGTATGAGGTGTGCCTTCCACTCTTGGGAAACTCAAAGTTTAACAAATTTCCTAGGCTCACTCAAACCAAAAGTAGTCCCAGAAAGTGGCTGCCTACAGTGCTAGGAATAAAGACACTTGAGTCGGATCAAAAGAAACCACAGTTGTGACAACAGTGCTCCCAGCAGCTACAGGATCTCATGAACATCCTCACGATAGTCTGTAAATTCCTTGTATGAACATTCTCTAGGAGAGCTTGCCAACAGCTGAACCTGCAACATGGAGCAAAGCATTCCGTCCTCCATCACCCACAAGCTTTCCTCCCTCTTAGGATTACATGTCCTTAAACAACTTAATCTGTACACCTATTAAATCAGGTTTCAAAAACAGGTGGCTTTCTCTGCTCTTGCAAGTCAACTGCAAGATGACATTTTTGGGCAGGACTCTTCTTAGCAGGGCAGACAGAACAGACAGACTTCAGCTCAGAGCTGTACCTTGACATCCATAGATTTCAAGCAGTCTATAAGCAGCTGAACAAAAGGGTCTAACATTTCCAAGGCATGTTCCTCAGAAGAGTTTACTTTGGACCTCTTCAGACTCATGTGCAGTAGCTGTCATAGAAAAATCAGGACATTGATCTCAAAGTCAGGCTGGAACTCAAAAGAGTCAAGTAAGGTCCCACCACTGTTTCAGATTATAGTAGAATTTATGCCATATCCCACCCAAATATTTCCATATAGCTCTCTAAGAGGCATCACTGGAGTTACAATATGCAAAGCGAAATCAAGGCTAATGTCTGTGCTATTAAAACAATATATCCAGACTGCTTTTCTTTGCATACTCTTAACAAAATTTTGAATGCCAAGTTTTGTATCTGAAGAGATCCTTACCCGAAGTCCTGAATCAACCAGGATATATGTGTTAGTCCTGCTGCTGACACGTGCTTTCTGCCCTCCTCTTGTGGGAGTGGGCTGGAGCAGCAGGCAGCTCTCTGGTTGCAGCCGAGGATCTGGAGGAGGGGTAACTTTTTTCCTGAAAAGCAGTGTATGTATGGCAAAGGAAAACATTCAGATATGAGCCCTCTCCACAATAATCTTGCTGTTGGGAGTAAAAACAGCTGAACTGTGCTCAGCTGCTTCCCACACAGCAAGAAAAAGCAGGTCACAGATAGACCACAATGAAATAAAACAAATTTGAAAGCAGCACAACAGACGGGACTCAGACTTGAGAACAATGCCACTATTCTAGACACAACAAGCACACAATCATTTGTACAACATCCTCACTTTTTTCTTCTCGGTGGACAGATCAACTTTGGAAGTCCCTTCAAGCAAATATACTTCCTGCCACTGCCCACTGCTCTTCCTTACTGATATTTACTTCAATTACTGATGGCTTACAAACACTACTACAAGAAGTCTGCAAACAGCTGTCAGATCCTAGAGAAAGCCAGCCTATGTAGGTAATGCAGGTCACCCCAAACTCAGCTCTGAGCAGTGACACCACCAGATGGAGAGAAAATCTGATTCTCCTCATCTTCTGCCCCAGCAGCAAAGTGATAAAGTGAAACCCCATGTTTTCTCTTGTTCCTGGCCCCATGGAAATGTTTGCAGCCTGCTTCTAAACACTGTCCCTTGTTCCTTCATCCTAACATCCAAATGCATGTTATCAACTCATCAGACAGTGAAAAAGCCTTGCTGAACGTCCTGGCCACTTGCAAGAGTAGATTCCCATGAGTTCAACAAATGCTAACTCCCATTACTAAGTTTTCCCTTTGTCCAAATGATTCAGTTACACTGAAAACAAAGGCAAATGAAAGCAAGGAAAACTCTCATGCATTTGATCAGTTGGATTTGAGAACTGCCATTTCTGCAAGCAAACCTCCCAACCAATACCAGACCATCTGAACCACACCCTGGAACTCACTTGGCCTTCTCAGTGAGCAGAGGCAAATTTTCACTGATGAGACCATGACTAAGGAGGAGGAGGGATTCTGCATTCATGTCTGAGTTGAAGATCAGCCCTGCCATGATGTGACGTAGTGCCTCATGAACCTTCCGGACTATCTTCAAGCTTGTAGTGCTCTCCAGAGTCTGCAAAAGAGAGAATTTAACAGGGCAGCATGATGGCAGTTATCTGTTATCTGTACTCAGAAATCATGGGAAAAACTACAGCAATGTCCCTCTCATCACATGCTGTCATAGTCCCCAGTTCTATATGTGAACAGTATCCCATTGCCGCAGCTCTGCGCCAAAATCCCTCCCTTCCTCACCAGCCTCTTGTCAGCCTCCATCCAGTTCACCCATTGCCACCAGGACAAGAGCTAATGAGCAAACCAGGGCTCCATTCCTGTGTGAGCTCGCACTCTGCTAAGAAATTTGAATCTTTGATAAGGCAATTATTGCACATGGGTAGACCCTGGGTACGTTTTGTTGACATTTCCTTCATGCACAAGAGATTAAACCACAGAGCAGCCTTGCAGGACTTTGAAGCTCCAGAGGAAACACGAGTGGGCAGAAGGAAGAGTGTGTGGAGAACTCAAAGTAGGATGTGTCCACTCTAGCAGCAGTTAAAAGCTTCCCAGAAGGCCACTCCCTGCCTTGCATATCAATAGTAAAGGCTCATTTTATGAGTTGGTCGCACACTGCTTTCCCAAAGGAAAATGGGAAGCCAAGCAAGATTCCATAGGTGATTTCAAAGTAGCCACCCAGAGGCTCTAAAATCACCTTACAGAATCAAGAGTGCTCAAAGTTAAGAGACTCTGGCTGACTTTTCTTACCTCTTTCAGCGGCAGAATAAGTTTCGTCACCTGGCCCCTCCCTATGAACTTTCCAAGAATTTCATAGGAATCATAACTCTTGTTTTTGCGTGCTTCCATGATCTTGGAGACAATTCCCTTCACTTCTTTCTCTTCAGCTATATTCCCAAACAACTCTTGGTTGAAAATCTGGGAAACAGGCAAGAGAAGTGAGTAAGAGAAGAAAAGCAAGCTCCTCCAGTAGCAACAGAACACTGTTCTTCCCCACTCACAGAAAAAACAATTACCCAGGTTTCCTACAAATCATGTCTATCTTTCCTTTGTCGACATAGCACATCCTAGTTTAAGCACACCGAATGAGAACTGTTCTTACAGCCCTCTGTGGTGTTGTGAAACAAGGAATGGGACTGCAGTCAGACCAATACATCCCAATATACCCCAACTGTGTGGCCAGCTGAGTTCTGGGCTTTATGGACTGCACTGAGTAGATGTCTGCTGACCTGCTCAGCCATTTAGAGTACAGGAAAACCCAGTTAGGTGTCTTAATCCTGAATCCATCCCCTCTCAGGATGCAGGACTCAGGACAAAGACCCAGAAATACTTGACTTCTCTCTTCTCTTGATTCCCCTCTACAAGGGGGTCTATTGATGCCTCAGTATGAAGCATTCTCCTTCCTTGGCAGTACACACACAACAGCCTGGTTTGACACAAACTCAGATAAAATCACCACAAAACTTCCCCCTCCCAGAATACATCCCAAGCACTTCATGATGGTTTTTTTTTCAGTCTTGAATAGCTTTTACCTCAATCAGGATATCTAAGCAGGGGTCCAAATCACCAGCATTGAGCCTGCTCGTAAGGCCCTTCAGTAAAAGGTTCACAGTGAAAGTCAGCACATGGAGCTAGAGAAAAAGAGAACAGATCATGCTTCTGAACTTCTGCACTGACCTCTTTAATCATACTGGATGGGGACACTTGCATAGCAGAGACATCACAAGTCACACAGGGCACTTGAGTTCTCATTAAAGGAAAGAAAACCACTGGGAGGATGAGAATTCATGTAGTGGCAACAGGAAACAGGTCTTTGTCCACCATATACTGGCAAGAAGGCTGGAATCTCCTCTCTCCCCACTGCTCTTACTGATACATTTAGGCTGGTCTAATTGGTGTTTCCAGTGTTACAGCAGCTAGAAGCTCATGCTGGTCCACTGTGGTAACTTACTTGAAAAATTATTCTTAACCCAAACTATAGATAGAGGAAAGATGAATTAATAGTCAGAGCCTTGACTCTGGATCTAGGAAGCGAGCACTGAATTTGCATCACCACATCCTGTCTGTGCAGTCTCCGTGGCAACTCCCCTCAGATACTGCTTAGCTCTCATGACCCTACTGAAAGATTTCCTCTTATCTTACTGGAACCAGAAATTCATCCTTCCCCTTCATACCTCAACTCTTCAGTAGGAAAATTGCTTAGGCCCTCAGTTACTTTGAGGGTACAGACCCTTATTTGACACTTGGTGTAACATAGACTGATGTAGGCATTAGCAACAGTATTTACTTGCATTATACCAAGCTATTCCACCAGTGCAAAACAATTTCAATAGCAACTTCCCTTTGGATTCTCCTCCTAACACATTTAAAAAGCCTACAGAGAGCAGAAGAGGAGAATTTCAGCATTACCTGGTAGCCATGGATGAGTGCAGACCGCATCTCCTTTAAGATATACAGAAGGTAGTGCACTCCCAACACTTCCATGATTTTAACGAGGGTGTTACGGGCAACATCCCGTATTTCCTGAAATCTGTTTCTCAGAAACGTGCAGACTTTCAGCAGGATGCTGGAAACAAAGACAGCTTTGTTCACCTCCAAGGAGAGCAGAACTAATTAACTGGTAAGAAGGCTGCTTTTCAGGCCTGTTTCACAACCACAGCTGTACTCACAGCCAGCCTCACAGAGATATTTTATAGGCATACACACACCTGTTGTCCTTCAGGATGTTTTACTGATGGTCCTTTCTTTCTCTACATTATTCTTTCTCCAGCACAACCATCCCTGCCTCTGCACCTTGATTCACAGTTCTGCTCTTAGTTAAGGATTTACAGAAGTCAAATGCTCAGGTGCAGAGGTGCACGTCACTAGGAACAGGAATTTCCGAAAGTATTTAAGGTCTGTTAGGATGTTCCTCTTGACTTAAGCCTTGTACGTAACCACAGCTTGACAAAGATGCCTGCTTTCATTCCCAGCACAATAAACAGCATTTAAAGAGTCCCACTGGGATTTACCTTGGTAGGTTAGCTTCCATCACTTCTTGGGGAAGACACTGCATCATCCTGACCATTGCAAAAGCTAATGGAACACGAACTACCTCATCATCATTCACAACATTGGATTTCACAAGCTTGTGCTCTTCATCTCTTTTAACCTTTTTAAAAGAGCAAGAGACAACACACTTTTAATATACAGAAACAAAACCTACTTTTTCTCAGCAAACCCTAGAAGAGGCCAGCATGGCAGGCTGCTACCCTCTGGTGACTGCAGGAAAAACCCAGACAGCTAAAGGAAAGGTGAGATAAATCCCTGAGTTTTCAATACAGAGACTAGGCTGATGCTAGCAAGCGACTGAGAACTCTTCAAGAAGTTGGACAAAGTGAATCTTTTCACTTGTGTTGAGACAGTTCTCAGCAGGGAAGTAAAAACACCCACACTGACCAGAGGGTCTGTCAGTAATCTCCATGACTCAGCAAAGGGCATGAAGCCTTTTCTGTGCTTCAGATGGTCTCTCTCCAGCTGTGTCTATTTTTTTTAACGTGTTGCATTTTCACTGGCTCTGAAGTAGTATCCCAATCCTTGAAGTAGCAGCATAGGCTTACATAAGACCCTTCAAATGTCAACTCCTCACCTTTGCAACAATACACCTGTGCAATTTAGGCAAGATGTTGACTGTAACTGTTTCTTGAATGTGTTTGATCAAACACTCCAGCTCCTCTTTATTTCGGGGTAAGAATGAAACAGGTTTGGTCACTTGTTCAGCATTTTCAGATGGCTCAGTTGCTTGCTCAGGTTCTGCTGGCTTCTCAGAGAGATTCTTCCTATTCTTTGCTTCAGCTTCCTCCTCTTCCCCTTCACTCTGCTCCAGCTCCATGGCTTCTTCAGCCTCCACCACTGGCTCAAGGTCCATGGCAGCAGCTTCTATCAAGTAATTGCCAAAAGTACAGGTAAATACAGGAGAACACAAAACTTGAGCCCTTAACTGAGACTCTTATGACAGCTTGGTTCTAGACAAATCACCTACCTATCACCAGTGACAGCAAATTACCAGTAAGCATCAGGCTGCTTCTACTGGGTAAAGAAGCCTTGGCTTGCTGGTTTCTGATAACCAGCCCTCAGGGCCAGGTTTAAAGCAAGGGCTACGTTACTCTGTGTCTGAACCCTGTAGTCACCTTAGCAAAGGCCAATGTGCTTGAACTGTAGAGAAGTGCCATTAACTTAAAAGTCAGGATTTCACAAGGCAAGAGGTACTGACAAGCACAGCTGTGAGGTATATCCTTCTTTACCCAAAGGTCCCAACATAGGTAACCATAATGGCCAAGAAGCTGAAGATATGACTTCTTCCAGTGAAATGGTGAGGGAAGCATGGTGAGGACATGCAGCACCCCTCTCAGGCTGCAGATAACCATGAGAGCAGCCAACATCAAGGACAGAAGCCACATGGCTGGGTGCAGACCTTGAGAACAGGTTCTGGGCTGTTTTGGCTTACAGACACCTGGAATGGCATGGTTAATGTGGAGATAATTCCCTACAGCTCTCCTGACTTCGTCAACACACAGGAGGAGTTTGCACTGCTCCTGAGGAGACAAGTCAACACTAGCTTCCAGTATGTTTAAAAAGATGGGAGTAGCTGATGTCAAGAGTAAAACACAAAACATTGATTAGCTGCATTTGTGCAGTCTGAGGGAGTGTTTCTACAAGCAGACATGAAAAACTGACCTTGGTTGTCAATGGTCACAAGCTGCTTTTCAAGTGTTTTATGGTCGAAGTGAAAGGCTTCCAGCACTGTCTCTAACAAGCTGCAGAAAGAAAACATGAATAAAGATCAGCCCTCTGCACAAAAAGAAGAGGATGCATAAACAAACACAACTGAAAAATCTTACATGCACTTTTTGGAAAAGATCAGATTCAGTGACATTGCAATGTAAGGAGGTTTATCCTGAAGAAACCCAGAAAATAAAAACTAGTTACTTCTCAGCTACATGCATTCTGTGACCTAGCTCTCAGTGAAACCTCACGGAGAGTGGTACTGGAGCAGTGGAAGTGTCCTAGGGGCAGGGACAGCCTGACACAAGCAGAAGCTGCTAATGCTGCCATGCACTCAGTGAGACATGGTATAAGAAAGTAATGACCCGTTAAAACTTCATAGTTGCAGGGAGCAAAGCCATGCCCACCTTCACCTGCCTAAGTCCACCTCAAAGTCAGTGGTCTCTCATCTCAGGGAAGAGGCTATAATCCACGTGATGCTCCTAAAACCACTGAATTTTGCCTAAGCAGTCTTTGGAGAAACCCAGAGCAGCATTGCTCACAGTACCCACCTGACTCCCAGCTTCGTACCAATCTGTCCTGTTTGCAAGACATGGATGAAATGCTTTAAGTGGTACAAATATGCTGACCATGAAAGATGCCGGCAGACAGCTCCAACAACTTCAACTGAGGCTGTTACCATGTTTTCATGCTGCTCAAAAGAGAAAAATCCAATGGCTGTTAGAATTCACAATGGTCATGTGTCTAAAGCATTGTTTATTCAAAGCAACAAGAGAAATAATGTCCAGTGGGGATACTTGAGATTCAGAATTTTTAGATTTCCTCCTGAGCATCAAGTAAAAAACTACAACATAGCAAAAAGCCTAATCCAAACAGTTAAGAGATCAACCTTTAAGAAGCAGGACAAGTCTAACAGATACAGGATTGGGTCCAGACTGCATCTGTACTTTCCAAACCCTCTGTCACCAAAAGCAGCACAGCACTTTTGTCTGCAATGGAAACACTCACTCCACAAACATATCAGCCTTCTAAAGTAGTTAGGTTTTTATGGCAAATGGTATATAAGAAAGGTGAAAACATTCAAGTGGATGCATTCAATTGAAAGAGCCTACCTTAAGCATTTTTTCACTGAAAATGGCAGTTGTAGCGTAAGGCATGATGTAGTTCTGGAGGGATTTAGAAGACAGCACAAGCTTTTCTTCAGTGAGCTGCTTTGCCAGTTTCCTCAGAGCTCGTGCCCTCCTGTGGATCTGAGTCACACACAGGAGACAGTGAATGAGGTAATGCTTGAGTCACAGCTAGCCTGAGAGAGCACCTACATCCAGCAGCTCTGAAAATGTCCCAGTTTTAAGTAATGGCAAAACCATTCCAAGGCATGCCTTTTTCCTTCAGTCTCTGCGCTTTCACTAGACTTTTGCCCCAACGGATATTCAAACCCAATGACATTGTGAACTCACAATCTTAAGACTGCATTATCTTCAGGTATTATACAGGGGGAGGCAACTGCAAACAGCAGTTGCTGCAATGAGATGCAAAGACCAGAGAAAATTACAATTTAAAAACACAAGATTTTGCATATAACTGCAGATACAGCAAGGACTCTCTCAGATTACATCTCTGAAAGCAGAAGAAATGTATTTTCATACTGCAAGAAAAATCAGGAGACCAGGCTTTGTATAACATTAATATTGCAAAGGTTTGTGAATGGGAAGGGGATGCAGAGCCTTCAGACTGAGAGTAGCAGGAAACAGGCCAGAAAGAAGAGACCCATTCCCTGCCTGTGTCAGAGGAATCTTCAAGATATTGCTGACTGAGGGCTATCATAAAACCAAGAAATTTCTACATAGAAACATGACTTTGATTCCAATCACTCCCAATGACGTACACATCCCTCTTTTTTGTAACAGGATCTAATGACACAGGTAAAATTTCTCTGCAGACAACACACAGATGTCTTGCAAAACATACCCTCATAGTAAGATGCTTTTGTTTGGCAGGGGCAGAGAGGCACTAAGAAATGCCTGCTGTCTTTTACCTGCATGTGCTTCATGTTCTCAAAGAAGTCCATGTCGGGATCATGGCGGTTGGTCAGCTGGACCAAATCCTGGAATTCAGGATTTGCTGGGAATGTCTGAATGAGGCAGGAAAGCAGCGATGTGTAGTCCTGCTGGATGCTCTACAAATAGCAAGCAGTGAATTTTAAGTACCCCAAAACTCACCCAAAAAAGTATCTCATTACCCTGAAGATAGCTGGAAATGTGTGATCAGATACCACTGCCTTACCTCAGTCTTACTCTTCAGACCCCTTCTCACAGACTCCAGGAGAGTGTGTTGGATTAGCTCTTTGTACTCATCTTCTGTGTGGCTGATTTCTGCCAGTCGGTGGATGAGACTGGTCAAGCACAGGCCTGCGTTGTCACTAAGAGCCATATCCCCGAGCTGAGTGGATGAAGAAATGGCGCCCCATGAGTCTGGCTATGACACCTTTTCTCCCCAAAAGCCTGGACAGAACACTACCACTGGACACAACATAACAAGGTCTGAAGAGACTCAGAAACTCCTGAGAGCTTTCCTACAGAACTTCTAGTCCCAAATTAATGCCCACTCTACCCATCAGGAAAAATCCTTTCAGCTTTACCAGGCCCACACAACCAGAACACACTGTAACAAATAGAAAATCAGCATTTCAAGCCTGTAATGTGCCTTTTATACAGTACAAATGACCAAACAGTTCCAGGGCTCACTGACCGGAAGTCGTGCTGCACTGTATTTTCTTTTTGGGACACAAGATAAAAAGGTAAACGTACAAAACTTAAAAAAGATGTTTGTAAGAATACCTAAATATACTTTCTGAATGTTAACTGGTGCCAAAAAACAGCCAATGGAAGTAAATGGAAAGTTCAATTCATCATGGACTCATGGTGCACAAAGCAAGAGAAGGAAAATTCAGCCAACCTGGATGGTATAGAAGCAGTTGTGCATAACAGGGATGAGGAAGTCGGTATCCACTGTTTGCATTTCCTTGATGTGGGCTGTGATTGACTGAAATGCTGACAGACGCACATCAAAGTCGATATCATCCAGGTGCCGCTGATCAAAGGCATTCAGCTGAGACAGAGCAATAAGTGGTTAATGAAAAATGACAGAAGTATGATCATACCATACTGGGGGAAAAAGGGAGCACATAAACTGTGCATACCTTAACAACATCAGTAATATACTTCAACTTACTGTCCAAGTCAGATAAAGTCTAAAAAGAAACATAAAAAACAGTTAACTCTCATAGTTAAAAATTTGGGTAACGCAAAACTTTACCACTTGAGACAAAAAATAAATAAAGCAGCAGCATCAGTCTTTCTCATTTTAGAACCTTCATAAGAGCCTTTCTTCTGTAAGTTGGAGGATATGTGTTTTAAGTTCCTAAGTTTCTAAATAACTACCCAATGTTTCCTGTGTTTTACTGCTAAGAAGTTATGCAAGTCACTTCAAAGTAATACAGAACAGCTTACTATAAACTTACTATAAAAGAGAAGAATACAAGTAAAAATCATCTTCAGGATATTGAAATCCATTCTTATTTCATCAACATACAGGACTTGTTACAGTTTAAGTGCTTTATTTGGCTTCTCTTACACTTAAGATCCCTGGTGAGGCTCACATCAACCAGGCTATAAGCCAAAACGTTTACGAATCTCTGTGTAGCTCATTAATTCCTATCACATAGAATTCTGTTACTTTCACTTAACACAAGAAGTAGATTTAAAAGGTTTTTAAAGTCATGTACAAAGATGAATACTGCTATTACTTTGTTCTTCACCTCTTAGAACAAGTTAAAAAAAAGCATAGAAAGATGTAACAATGCAATACCTGAAATACCAAGCACAACTTATTTCGAGACAGTTTGTTCTGGATGACAGAAAAAAGCTTTGCCAGTGGTTTGAGAAAGCTTGTAGGGTTTGAGCAATGCCTCAGCAAGTTCTGCACTGTCTCCAGAATGTCAATTTGTGTACTCTGAAAGAGACAGAACACTCTCAATAAGTATTGAAACCTCACAAGATCAATTCATTTCCTTGGGACATATTTCAAAACACAAAGTGAACATTGCTGTACTTTATTCAGATCAGAGATACTGAACAAGAACAAAGAATTAGAAGGACACAATGCAATCATCAAATCACTCAGGAGTACTTTCAACCTTTTGATTACAAACAACACAGTGTTAAGAGAAATAGCATGTAATCAATAAAACTTTTAACTGTATCTTAAACAAAAAATATACTTTACTAAAAGAAAAGCATATGTTTAATAGGGGGAGGAAATAATTTTTACCTACCTGCTCCATGTTACTCTGATAAAGGAAAGGGAGGAGAAGGCTCACAAGCACTGAATTCTGGCTCTTTTCTTGTATGAATTTGCTGATCCTGTACAGTTGGACAAGGTAATTTATTTTTTTTGTATCATTTCAGTCACCAGTATAGAGCAAAGAAGAACTCTGTCAGCACTAGTGTCATTTCACAGGGCTTTGCCAGCTAACAGAGCGTACCGACCAAATTCACAGTCCCAGCCTAAGCATTCAGTTCCACATGACTTTAGGCATTTCTGCATCTTTTTCTACCCTCAACAGACATTAGGTTTGAGTACCAGCAACAAAAACAGCTAGAATCAACTTCTGAAAATTTATCACTTTAGTCACCAGAACTTGGAAGGTCAATGACAGATCCAGGTATTTGTAACAGTTGCAAATTATAGTTTGAGACATAGCATTTTTCAATTTGGCACCTATTACCATAAGCCTCTTTCTTCCTCCCTTCTTCCAGCTTTTTAAGCACCAAGAATCACTTACTTGGAAAGTATACTCAGCTCTTTGCTGACTTGAGCTCTATACTTCTTCTTTTTCACCTTCTCCACACTTAACATTGTTTTGCTGAAGTATTGAAGTATGGCAGGAACATGAGGCAGGACCAACCGGCAACCTAGGCTGAGGGGCTCTGTAAGAGATACAGCAGTTAGTGACACCCAAGAAACACTGCTGCAAGAAACAGAAGGGAGATCCAACCCTACACAAAGGGAAAATTAAGACAAAGGAGCCTTCATCAGAGGAAGAATAAGTAAATGGGAGCTATGAACATGCAGGGCAGCTGGTGGCTGGGAACAAGCACCGACGCTTGCTGAGACCAAGTCTAACATGTCTGAGATGGGATCAAAGAAAGCACACACACCACTCTCCTCACAGATTTCAGTAACAGCCCTCGTAAGTGTAGGCTTATCAGAAGGTACCAAGGACACTCCTCAATAGTAGTAACATCTAAAATGACTGGAGCATTGGTAGAGGTTTCTTTATTCTACCACTGACCTCTCTTGTAAAATCAAAGCTGCCATAACAAGGGCACACACTCCTTTCCAATAGCTTTGAGTGTTGCAGGTGAAAGATGTCTCCACAGCATCAAACACAGCACACTACTGTTCCTGTCTACTAACTCTCAAAGACACCAGGTCTTTCTTGTCAGGGAGCACAGACTAAACTTCAAAGTGACATATGATCATGTGCATACAGGAAGGGGGCCTTTATATAAAACATAGTGTTAGGCACAGAGCCAAGTCAGCAATGCAGTTCTTGAAATTGTATCAGTCAAAGATTCACAGAACAGGTCAACACATTTTCCCTCTTCATGCTCAAACCCCTGACACTCAAACGTGGATCTTGTCAGTCATCAAACAAGTGGAACTTAAATGTTCCTGAGTATGACAAGACAAATTTGTACATTCATGTTCCCATCTCTGCCAGGAGGTCCTCTTCCCTAGTATTCTCAGACAGCGTAGACAACCTCACCATAATCTAACACCTCCATCCAAAGCACCCCACAGGTCTCTCAGAGCTCTCAGGCAGGCATACCTTCTGTCACGTCTCCAGTGGCCATGACAACACAGTCAGTCACGCTCAAACTGGAAACCTGCTCCGTGGGTTCAAAATCTGGGCTGTTGAGAAGGCTATCAGCAATGTCCATCACAAGGCTGGATGTGGCCTCAGACAGATTCTTGGCTGACAGTACAGCAAACACATTTGTCAGTATATCACTCTCTGGGTGACTTGGTTGCTGCTTGGCCAGCAAAGGAAAATACCTGAGAGAAAGGTTATAAAAATGTTCAGTGAAATAAGGTACAGAATTTTCAGCTTATAATTCTTTCATGCAAGAAGTCACACAAAGAAATTACTGTCTTACACTTCAACCAAGAAAAAAGTGCATAATCCCCAGAACAAGTGTCATGAAAAATACAATGACTGGAGGTTCAGAGGTTATCAAGTCCCTTTTCATGCTTCAAGATAGCATCTAATCCTAATCCTTTCTCCACAGCCCAAGCCTACTCTTAGTCTGCTAATCTAGTGATCCAATACCATTTTTAACAGAAGATTGTATATAAGATCTTCATGCCTACGAATGAGGTGTCTTAAAACAAACACCAGGTACTTGAGCAAAGGAAAAACAGTGAGTCTGTGGAAGAGGCAAGAATCACTCAAGACAGTTGAGACGGGTCTTCTCACAGTGTCTGAATCAAAAAAAGTTTTTACAACTTTCAATAACAGGCTCTCAGGCACAGATTCTATGCTGAATTTGTTCATACTTTTTTATAAAAAAGAAAGAAAAAAAGACTCACAAAAACATGAATGAAATTATATACTGTAAAACTGAATTCCCACCTCGCAAGACTAAGAAGTCATTGGTCAAGACAGACATCCTAAGAAGTCAGACCTTCTCCTCACCTGTGAGCTGGGTTTGGGCTGCATATGTGCTTAGTTATTAAAAAATATATGGCCTATTAAAAAGTGAGCTCTTGAACAAACTGGTAAGCTTCCCAGCTGCTTTGACTGCTGTCAAAAGAACAGAAGTCTAATGGAAAGAGAAAATACGGTTTTGGACACAATTATTCACGACCTGGTAGTGTGCTCTTTTTTCCTTGTATTTTATGTATTCAGAAGTAGTTAGGTTTGTTTGCCAGAACAACACGTACCTGGGATTCTTACTCCAGGTGTGAATGAGTTTGAGCAGAAAAGTTGGAGAATACTGACTCTCTGAAGCCAATCTGCAGACCTAAAGGAGAGAAAAATGAGATACCAGCACAACACAAGTAAGTAAAGCCACTTAAAAACCTCATCTCAAAGATTTCACATTCTATAGTTTACCTTTTTTATAAGGTAATTTCAACCTCATTTTCCCAACTTCCTTCAGATCATCTCACTCCTGTTTATACAGTATTCCAGCTACCATTTTTGCCCTCCCCTTGAAACCTCCCATGAAGCCTCAGATTTGTCACAGAGCCTTAGCAACTTCTCCCGGACATCCCTATGAAATCTCAAGCACAGCACCAAAAACTCACTCCTTCCACATTTCCTGTGCCCTGACTGCAGCACATAGTCCGTATCTCCACGGCCTCAATGGAGATGCTGGAACGCTGTTACTGCATCCCACAAATGAGATCTCCTAACAGGGGTCTGTGTCCAAAACAACCCCACTAAGAGGTGCCCAGCCTAAGCCTCACAGAATAGCTGCTGCTCCTTCACAACTGAACCCAGGCTAAAGTGGTCCAGTGCACGCTCCTCTCAGCCACTCCACAACCCAAGAGGCTCCACCCAAGTCACACAGCTGGGTTTCCACCCTGACCACTGCTCATCAGTTAGCAGGACACCACTAGTGAACACACAGGCAGAGCAGGCTCCAGTGCATTCAGGGGTGGTAGCCAGGATGGTGCATGTGGGGTTCGGACTAGCTCAGTTTGCTCAAGACCTGAGCATAATAGAAAAGAGGCAGGTCTGACCATCACAGCCAAGATCTTAGAAATCATCTCCTCCTGTCCCAAAGGCTGGTAATATTATTGTTCTTCATAAAGCAGAGATTTCCTGAATGATATACAATGAAGAGTAAACCATTAATCCAATCCTGCAGGAATGCTGCTGTGCAGGCTAACAAGCCTCTGCAGCAAAATCCTGGGCTATGAAGAACAGCAAACTCCAACTGCAGGTTCAAAAGGCTTAAAGCAATTTGCCCTCTCCCTGGGTTTTTACACACCTCAGTTCTATAGTTTTAAGAAAGGAAAGCACATAAGCCAAAACCATTCTTTTGCCAAAACCAAATCTTCGTGGAGTTCACTAGTAAAGTCTCCAGAGGGAGCTTCTGGATTGTACTACCATCCAAGCTTCAAAACCAGCTGTGCTCCTGACATATGTAAGGACAAGAGGCATTTTAACTGTTTAGTAATAATAGTACATCTTGTTCAGAGTTACATAGCATTTGCAAACACCATGTTCCTCATGCTTTCAGTGCTTTGCTGACTTAAAGCCTGAACTGCTCTGGAACAGCAATAAATGTTCACTGCTTTTCCCACATAGTACCCTGGCTGTAAGAATACTCCATGGACAAACTAGGAACATACACCTCCCTGTTGCTCACTCAAGAGCAATACAGAGCTATATACACTGCCTGGTACTCTTATCTACTGTTTGTCCACATAACCATACCACACATTACATATTGTTACTGGTAGAGCAGAGAAACAGTGTAGGAGTAAACAAACACAATGTCTAGAGAAGCAACTCTGCGGTTTCACAGACCATTCCAGTGTTCTTTAACAGGCTTTTCTGTGGCAAGGACGTTGGACATTTGGATACCTCAAAAGCCTCTGTGGCAGAGCACTCTTGGAGTCAGCTCCTCTTACTCAGCTAACCTTTGCATGGACATAACTACTTTTGGAGCAGAAACAACCCAGCAGCTGGTACAGGCACTCCCTGACAACCCTAGAGCCACTGCACTGACAAAGACAGCACAATTTAATTTTAAATACTGTGTCCTCTCTCCATCTCACTGCAGTGTGTTTTCCAAGCTCAGAGGTGATCTGAATTTCCCTGATCAAAGCCACAAGCCTGTGCTTTGTCACTGTACTCATACAGAACTCTCGGCAGGCACGCACAAGACCACACAGCCCACTGACAGACCCTGCTGGGTCCTTCCTTTCCTGCTGCAGCATTTGTTTCTGCAGTCCCCTAACACAAGCTTAACAACTGTCACACAGAAAAGTAGCAAAGTGCACCTAGAAAGGATTCATATTATTTAGCTTCCCCTATCCAGGGAAGAAGTCTGCTTCTGTGGTTAAAGAACAAAGAAACGGCATCCATTTTATTCAGATAAATTAATTTGTACTTTAATCTGTGACTTGATTATTCCAGGACTAATCAGGCATGAGCTAAGAAACTGGCCTTGCACAGACACACTGGGATGCCAGAACCTGTCCAAGGCCACATCCAGTGTAGTGATGGACACAGCTGACATGATGGACTCCAGTACAGCTGGAGTTTTCTGCATGGTACATGTTTCACTCAAGTTATTTGGAAAAACAAGAAATACTTACCTGAGGCCATACCACGGCATGGAAAACAGCATCAATCTCTTCCACACTAAAGCTGTAGGTCTCATAATCAGAAAAAAACTCTGCTACAAGTTTGAGACCAAGACGTCTCAAATTCTTCAGTGGATTAATAAACCGAGGTTGGACCTGTAAACAAAAACAACAAAAACCCCAACCCAGTAAGACTTTTGCAGAAAAACTACTATCTCCTCTGAAATTAAATGCAGCAACTGACCCACCACAGATACATCCTTTGCAGAAACTTGTGTTTCCTCTTGTAACTTGTTCACAGTACCAATCTACATCTCAGAGTTGACCTAAATTTTTCTAAAAGGGGCCTGCCTGTTCCTGCATTGAGTCAGTTACACAGGACTCCTTCAGCTTATAAAAAAATCCACGCTGGCAGGTTTAAGACAGTAGCATCTGCCCCTTTTGGACACAGTGCAGAAAGCTACACCACAATTAATTACATTTCCAACCCTGACACTTAACCAATTCCATTTTACACTTGAAAGGACCCAAATCAGCTCTCCAAAGTGAAGTTGTACTTTGCACATGGAGACGTTCTGGGAAGAAAAGAAATCAACAGATGAAGAGAAGGGGGGAGGAACAGAGAAGGGAAGAATGTGACTCATGTCTTCCAGCACAGTGGGGCTATAGCACTTGGCTACAGGAAGGTGCTTCCTGTACCCATTTAGTGGTTATGTTCCATAGCCTTTCTTGGGAAAAACATTTCAGTAAGGGAATTCATGCACTGCTGCATTCTGACTCTTCTCCCTGAGTGCAGTCTTGACCTGAGTAACCTAAATTATTTCCATACTGTGCAATGCAGCTCACAGCACAAGCACATGAAGTAGCTCCACAGTGCAGAGGTAATGAACTTCAGCCTCAAAACCAGCAAAGCCACATCAGAGCAAATACAAGCCACTGTCCGATACTGAAGCTCTTTTGGGTCTCCAGTTCATACCATGATCCACCACACAGACTCCAAAATCACAGATAAAAAAGACAAAGAGGAGATGGAGGAAAAGGAACCGACCAAGCTCTTGCAACAGGACGTCCCGAGCTATGCTGAATGTGTACTAATGGCGTACAATCAGCTTCCAGGTGGCAAATGAACTGTCTGAAAGCCCAAAGAAAGCACAAACCAGAGTATTATTGCTAATGGTGACCTCCAAGTGAAGCAATTTTGGGTTTTCCACTGTTCAATCACCATTAGAGTTCTCTGAGATCAAGCCTTTGAGAGTACAAAGAAACTCAATACCAAACACAACCAGTAGGAAATGGTAAATTAATAACTTGTCTTAAAGCGGTCAAAGTTGATGTTTAACTCTCCAGGCAGTATCAGTCTGCAATAAATTACTCTCAAACTCAAGAATGTCTTCTAATTATTAGTCAAGATAAACAGATTTCTCACACTCTTCCTTGAGCTTTTAACAGCCCCTGGGCTAATGAAGTGCTAAATTAAGTTCAGACAAACAACAGACTGTCACTCCTGACATTACACAACCATGAGAAGATTACTGTAGCAATTCCGGCAAAATGCAGCTATCCTAGCAGTTAATGAAGGAGCTTTTAGAACTCTCGTCTCTTGTCCTCATTGAAAACATGTAGGCACATGCAATCCACTGTTTAAGTCAGACTGTGGGATGCTGATGTCCTCTAATTTGCTCAACCTCTTCATAAATTAAGGCTGTTACAAGGTTCTGTGCAGCCCGCAGTCAACTATGAGACCTCGGATACTGCCTGCTCCAAGGACTTGCTTTGTTCGATGGATTTTTCAAACAAGTTCTAACCTCAAATGCTCACAGCTGGGTCTTGGCAAGAACATGCTCATGGTAACAAAACATTCATTCCCACTTGCTCAGTCCATCATCTCATAATTCCTTTCAACACTACAGTGATGATGATGACTGTGCAGTTTGCTTGCTTCCCACCTAATACACGAACAGCCTCTGCACCAGGCAGACAGAAAAGCCTGGCTCAGTGTTACAGTTTCCGAACAGCTGGCAACAGACCTCAAGGAGCTGGACTAGAGCTCAGGGATCTCTGCGCTGGCCCCCTGCATAAAGGGCAAGCAATAAGCCAACATGCCCCATCTTTAGGTGTAACCAATCTTTAACAGGACGATTTCCACACCTGACGCCTTCTGCATGTACAGCCATGGCTCAGCAAGGGAAAAACATTTGCAGTGCTCTGCAGATACCTGGCTAAGGCCCAAATTGTAAAACTGGATAAGTAAGACTGCTTCTGATACAGAGCTGTAGATGCTTCTACTGTGCTGAAAGCACTCTGGTAGCCATATCCTTCCTGAGTCCCAGGACAGGAGACACTCGGGGCAGATAATTGCTGTGATCATCCACAATGCTGAGCTATCCTGATGTCTAGCACTGCAACAAAACATCTCATGAACAAGGTTTGCTCTAATGTCTTCCGGCAAGGAACTTTAACCTCGCCTTCCCCTGCTCAAATGTTTTATCCTTGCAGCCAAGAAACTCCATCTTTAAGGCAAATTTCAGCTTCCAGCCATAAAATTTTGTTACATGATTACAACAGAACATTTATCTCTCCATAAAACAGGTAGGAACAATGCAGAGATCACCTCCAACTCTCTCTTCAGTAACTCAAACAAAAACACAGCTCAAATCAGTTTTCTAAATACATTAACTCTGTCTGCACTGCTTGAGCCCTGTAGCACTTTCAGATAAGCAACACTGGCCTCTACTTTGACAGACATCTAATTGCTAAGCTTCACTCCACAACAGCATTCAACTTATCTTTACCTGAATCAGTAAAGCTCTGTTTATATGTGTAAGCTCAGAGGAGGAGGAGAGAAAGAAATTTAATTCACATGTTTATATACTGTTTGCATATACTGTACCTTCTCTCTTTGCTGGAGGATGCAGGATACCACAGCAGTCATGCAGAGCAGAATCTGTAGAATTTCAGGCAGGTATTGCTGGATCAAATGTCCCATGTTTTTCAACACAACTTCAAGACCGTTGAAGAGGCTATGCTGACGCCCAAGAGGCAGGACTTTAGCTAAATCCAGCTCTGCCATAGTTTGAAGGACTGCAGTCTGGCAAGGCCCTGTGATAGGCAAAAGAATAGCAAATCATTTAGGGAGGCACCAAGAAGATACCCACTACCAAGAATAATTTTTCAGTGAAAAACAGTGTAATTTGGCCCTAAATTACAGATCCTTTTAAAGTAAGAACAGCTCTGTGTCTCCATCTCTGTGACACTCAGATGTCTCCCACTGCTACAGAATCAGAGCACTTTACAAGCTCTGTTTACTTCCATGATACCCAGGCTAGCCTGCGACGCCAGCCACTGCTCATTCCTGGCCTGTAACAGCTTACTTACACAGCTGTGGCAGGTTGTTTAGTTTTTCTGACCTTGGGCATGTAAAACAGAGCAATCATGCTTTGCAAGGAGAGACTCAGGGGAAACCTGGTCCTTACCATGGGCTTACTTTCAACCTTTCAAGGCATGGTTAAGACACAAGCTAAAGTACGTAACAGTACTAAGCATATTTATCCCCCACACCTCTACAGGTCAGGAAATACCACACCCCCAGTTTCTGTAGCCTACCTACCATTACTGAACTGCTGCACAGCTTCAAAGAGTAGATCCAAGAACATCCGTATCTCTTCTGGCAGTGAGCCGGCCAGAAATCGCAGAACGATTGACATGCGAGTGCTTGCTGAAGACTTGCCCTGTGTTTTGCTCCCTGTTTTGTTTCTCATTCTGCCATAGAGAATTCTTCAAGAACCAAAGAGAGGTTGCATTAGCTTTCAGCAAGCCATTTTTCGGCCTCTTAATTCTACAGGAGAAGCTCAATTTAAAAATATTTTCCAGTGAAAGGTCTCCCTTTAGGGTCTCCACTGACTTACTACATATTGTCCAAAATCATCTTAGTGAAAGATCAGATTCTGCTACTACAACAGAAGCTCTGCTCAAAACTTCAGGTATAAAACTGGTTACCTGCAGGACAATTAGCATCACTGCAAATAGCTGGCAATACTCAGTGAACTGAAACATCCCTACAGTTCTCTGTAATCCTTAGTAGAAACAGTATGTACCAAAATGCTGTTTTTAAAGAAAACACGATTTACATAACACATTACATAGATGTGTTAATAAGGAAACCACACAGAATATGACAAACTAAGCCATCAAACTATACCATTAACCATGGGTTTATCTCAACTGCTTAAAATGAGAAGCAGCATTACATCTCTGCTCATGGTACTCTGCCATGAAGCTCTTGAACTCATACTTCAGAACACACCTCATAAGAACAGGGATGAGATCTGGTCGATGCTCTGTTTTCACTACTGCAGTCTCCTCAGAAATACTGAAATGGACTATCTCTTCTTTAAAGCTTTTGTCCTCCAGTAGCCTTTGCAAGTTCTCCCTAAGAATAAAAAACATTATTTGAGAGCAGGTAGGGTTATAAAAACAGACAGACACAGATGCATCGATATCTAATTACGTACCTATCTATCCTTGCTGTAAACAAAATATTTAAGTACTATCTCCTCACTTTTATAAAAAATTAAAAAGCCAGCAGGTTCAAGCTAATTATGTAGACATGTCCTGGGCATATTCCAAAGAGATTATTTAACCACAAACTACAGTTTAATGCTTTACAGTCACTTTCTGGATGGTTATAAATCATCAGTACAAAAGACATCTTTGAAAATTATGGAATTACTAACACTACTGACACTATTCTGGGACAGAATGGAAGTGTTGCTGTTTTTCTCTAAACAGAAAAGAGACACTGATCAACCTCAAAACCTTATTTCCTGTCTTAGATACAAAACATACAGCTGGCTAAAATTAAATTTTACATATGTGTCTTCAACAAATTCAGGACCCCAAATACAACTGACCTCAAAGCAGGCTTCTGATACGACAGCAGGCTCATTCACCAACACTAAAATAATATCAAAGCTTTTACCTGTATGGCAGTAGATGAGGATGCTTGTATGTCATTATACAGTCAAGGGCTATTCTCTGTACATTCTGGTCTTGATGAGACAGTAACTGCAAATAACAAAAGAAAGAAAATGAGTCCCTATCTAGGAAGCAGAAGTGCTGACTGAAAATAGTGAAACAACCCAAAATGCTACAAACTTAAGCAGATTTTGGACTAACTTATTCAAATGGAAGCAGAATGTATGTGCTGCCAGTATAAAGCCAAGATGTACATGCATAACTGTCACTCATAAAAAGTGGGCATGGTTGCTGATAGTTCCTAAAAGCTTGTCCTTCCTATAAACATATATAGGATAGTTACAATATTTGTTTCTTTGTAGTTGTCTTTTGGACCACTATCAATTTGCATTTATCATCAAAACCAATTACCAGCTGTGCATCTAAGAAGACTGGAATAAAAAGCAGACTACCCAAACCATTCCAAGATACCTGTATTTCTGTCCTGAAACAAACACAAACTACTTGGAAGACTTGGTATACAAGTCTCATTGAGATTTGCCCTCTTTTGAAGATGGCTCTTTATAACCTAGGCACTAAACACCACCAAGTAGTGGTCACAGCACCAAGACTATCTGAGTTAAAGAAGTGTTTCCACAATGCACTCAGGCACATGGTTTGATTCTCAGGGTGTCCCGTGCAGGGCCAGGAACTGGACTCCATGATCCTGATGGGTCCCTTCCAACTCAGTATATTCTGTGATTCTAAGATTGATTAGGACAGGGAAAAGAAGTTAAGAAATACAGATCATTTCCCCAGGCAGCATCTTTATCAGTTCTTCTGATAAGTCTCCTACCAAACAGCACATGCAAGTGTCATCGAAGGTCACTCTGCCATGATGTCCCTATGCCAGATGGACACACCAGTCGTGACAATGCATATACTAAGACACAGAAATGCAAACAGTAAATGATGAAGTAATCTTTCTTCTTGTGCCAGGCTATTCTTCCCACAGTGATTTGACCTTTACACAACTGCCCAATATTTTGCTAAGAATACAGGCAAACAAACACACAGATCAACTGTTTTTCTAAGCAATACTTTGAGATAGACTGAAACAGAGTGGAAGTCTACTAGAGATTCTCAAATGTAGGAAGTAAGGAATGGAGCTTTCAACACCCACAGCCTCAGAAAACACAAACTGGGAACAATGAGAGCAAACACCAATGACCTGAAAAAACCCACAAACTGGGAACCAACACAATCCTGCAAAATCAAAAAACAAAACCGTTTTAAGATAAAGACTTAAAATCCCTCTGTAAAGTCCTACTTTTGACAATTCCTTCAAGGAAATCCCTCAAAAAACAAAAAGCAAAATGAATATTCTTCAAGAAGAAATTCCTTTTCTGATGCTTGATGATCTCTTGTACCTACTGACTGTACTCTTAGTACACAAAACACTATAGGACAGAGACCAATCTTCTTGAATCTTCCCCAAGCTTTGGATTCTAAGCCCTCTTCTAGATCCTGCAGGATGTGTAAGTGAAACAGATATCCTCTGTAGACATTCTTCCACCTTGCCAAAGACTACTATTTGTCTGCTGTCATATCTGTTTTCAAGTGCCACTCCTGGCAAACTAAGCCAGGTATCTTAAGCAGGTCTTTGCCTAAGGGGCTCATTTCAAGTGAAGCCTGTTAGAAAGTCATTTCAAGGACAGCTCCTTTCTCAGCTATTTCAGCTGAGTTCAGAAAATGACAGGTTTCCTCAGCATCAGACATTGCATTCAAATGAGAAAGAGTTCAATTATTACTAGCAGTTCTAAAAGTAAGCAAATAGCCTCACCTGGGTATACAAGGCATTCAACTTCTGCTCCAGATACAATGCACGAGGATTTGAGAATTTTGAAAAAACTTGTAAGTGGGCTATTAGTTGCCTGTAAAACAAAACAAGTATTTTTTAAAATGTCCAGGAGACAAACAAAAATAGGAACTTTGTTAAAATTCATTAACAAGAAAGAAAACAAAAAACAACACAAGACAATCCCAGGTCTTCAGCACTATTTCAGACACGGCAAGAGGTGTCCAGTTCCCTGAGTAGCTACTTCCAGCTGTCACTTCAATGCACATGAAATGCCTTTACTTCAGTGGCACTGGGTAGGCTCAGTTTTCTCATGAGAAAGGAGTACAGTCAGGATGCAGCTTACTTCTCTCTGCCAGCCCAGCCTACGACACCAAAATTCTGTATTTATCTCTTTGTTTATTCATTTACCCTTAACTGGTGCCCATGTTGCTCCTACCAATGTGAAGGGCTGCATTCAGCCACAGACTGTACTGGACTTAACACTGGGCTGCAAGGACAGATGGGACTCAGTTCCTCTAGCACTGGCAGAGGAACTGCCGCACCTGCTCTTCATGGGAAGAAACAGAGCAAACCAGGATAAGGAAGGTGTGAGATCTCCTCTACCATGTGTGCTGTGGGACTGGTAGAAGCTGTCCTCATTCAGCTCCTCCCCCTGCTAATTTACACTGAACTGTTCAGACACTTGAGCTGGGCCACCCTCCTCCATGGCTGGGCAGAGTCAAGGGATGAGAAGGATGCCTTCCAGGAACCCCACAGGGAGCTCAGGCAGGTGTATGCCCTCCCTGCCTCAGCCAGGCCTGGGGACACAGGGTGCAGCCCCACCAGGCAGTCCTCCTTGGCACAGGCCTGACCTGGGAAGGGAGGTCACTCCACAACTCATTAACATGCCCCCGGTAAATCTTTCATGCCTTTGGTACAGCTACTGGGAGCTAATGTTTCCACCTCACTGCATGGGTGTTTTGACATGGAGGCTGGAAAAACAACAAAATATCTTGGATTGTCACTGTATTTTAATTGCTGATAACTTGCAGATACACGCCAGAATCTGGGAAAAAAATGGAACACCCACAGGACACCTGGGATGAAATGACACTTTAGGTCACATATCAAATACTTGTCTTGTTCCAACATATAAGGTGACATTTCAAAGTTCTCTGTCATTACAAGGGCCATACTTTGCAAAAGAAGTGTCAGAATATAAATCTTTGTGATGTATTTGTAAGGGGTATTTGACAGAGGTCATCACAGGGGAGAATTCACACAAAGAGCAACTTTCTCCATATATTCAGCACAGCAACAATGACATTCAGCAACATGCAGCTTCAGTCTACCAAGTAAAAACCTTGGTCCCTAAGAAGACAAGATTTATAATGGGCAGGAAAGGGCAGAATCCCAATATTGTAATACCTGAACAAATAGTCTCATTTTTTGTAGTGTTTGCCAATGCCCACAGTTTTCAAAGACTAACAGATACACACAGAGGAGCCAGAGAATGCAGCCACAAGAGTCTCTGAAAACTTCAGAATAGCTTCAGAGTACGACACGATTTTTGCTTAAAGTAAAACACACCACAGACAGGTCAGCAGGTAATGAGATAATGATAAAACATGGACAATGTATTTGGATTTTTAGTATTGTACAGGCAGAATTTCTGACTTGTAATACACTGAAAAATAATGAAGCACAAGCAAAAGAAGAAAAAATAATATATACAAAACCACAGCTTGCATCTCAATGTGAGCTGCTGAATCTGCCTCTCCATGAAAGCACTAGCAAAAAGGAAAACTAAAAATACTTACTTAGCAGCAGCTCTTCTTGTTTTCTTTTTTGGCAGTCCTACACTAATTGGTTCCCCTTCTTCCTTTTCTTCCTCCTCCTCCTCCTCCTCCTCCTCCTCCATAGCAACATCATTCACCCCTTCAGTGGGTATCTGTTTTGCTGCTATGGTACCACTGATTTTCCTTCTGAGATCCTGAGATGGAGCCACTAAGGAATCTGCTGGGTAGTACTCATTTCTGTGTTTAAAACCAGAAAGAAGGAATTAAGAAGCATTAACATTTTTCAAGGTTTCAGGGCAACAACAACAACAACAAAACCTCACCATTCTTATTATAATATCTACTCCATGTCCATCATACTGTCTGATATGTGCACACATATGCAAACACACCACTGCTTTCCCTCCAGGGGCAGGAATTTGAATCAGCCTCTTAACAAAATCAGTGTTTTCCCCATCCTGGGGGAAAACACTTTGGTATTCTGTGATTCCAAATTAAAACATGTTTTCATTAAAGAGGAACTTTATTTCCACTGAAACCACTCCATAACTGAGTAATAAAGCCATGACAATGGCAAGTCAATGAATGAGAGACTGAGCAGCAGACACCTACTGTAAGTTTCATTTCAGCCTGCTTTGTTTCTAACAGAAGTTACAAGCCAGTTAAAAGGTTATCTCAACCGGAAACAGATATGTCATCAGCCATGCATTCAAGAAATAAAGTCTGTAATGGGAAAGCCAATCTTAAAGCTCAGCAACACACTGAAAGCAATGTGTCCTCTCAACGGCAAAATAAATCTTACCGAATGAATCTCAAAAGAAGTGGGGAAAGTTCCCTCGACCGAGGCTCCACTCTGTCTGGAAACTTATCCAGAGCTTTCCACAGTAGGAAACGGTAATTTGTGTGGTCCAGCCGTTCACTGCAATCTGTTCTACTCCTCAGCTGCTCCAGAAAGACAGTCCCCACCTCTCCTTCTGGCATTTTCTCACTTTCTGTTTCAGCAATGCTCTCCTCCTGTTCATCTAGTTCATTTTGTAGCTCCATTTCTATGGAAGAGGTAAGAAAATCTTTTCAGGTTACTTTGTAATCACCAGTAGCAAGGAATCCATCCCCCATTACAAAAGCAATACATTTGGTGACATGCACCTGTTTAGACACAACTGTATTTAACACTGACCTGAAAGACACACATTGCTTAGAAAGCATTCTAGGATGCCTTGCAACCCTGGCACTCAACTGGGCTCAGTTCCTTCGAATATCAGGGAAGTTCACAAATGGCTGCATATTCCTGACTCTGTCTTGAAATATTGGATTCCATATGCCCATAGGTAAACCTCAAGAGCATACACAACGACTGAAAAAATTCCACAGAATTCATGGAGTGGGAAGATGGTCTGCACCATTATACACATTTTGTCACTGTTCCTGACCAGTCTGAGCAGTGCCAGCCTTAAGCAACTATGAAACTGCTGCATGATTTCCCACAATCTGCAACTCCCTCCTGTACTGTAGGTGGTTTTTTCATCTACTCCTTGGTGTTCTGCACAGGAGACACAGCTTTCTCCCACGCCTCTCCACTCCTGCCCTGGACATGACAGTCATACTGGTTCTGAATTCTTCCACCACATATAAATTTGGGGCACATGAAAAACAGCCACAAAATTCACCATAAGCTGGGTTACTATGATAACCATGCTTAGGAGAGGTGACTTACCAGCATAGGTTGCAGCCCTCTCCAAATGTTCATACAGGACCTTCCAGAACAGTTTATTCTCCATTTCCGTTGCGTGAGAACTAACAAAGTATAATACAGCACGAAATTAAAAGGAAGATAAGAAAAGACAAGACTTACTCAGCTAGTTAACAACTACCACAATCAAAGGCTTTGATCACTGCTTTAATGTGGCTGTCCGGAGACAGGACATCTGCACAATGCAGCTGTAGCACTTCCTTGCCTTTTCTCATGGATCCCAAATGTCAACTGTTATTAAAATAATCTCGTCATACCCCATGACTTCAAATGAACTCAATTTGAGTAAAAATGTTCTCAAGCTTTCTACTGACTTCTGTACAGCAAATCGTACAGAATCAAAGGAAGAATTAGCATGGACATATCTTTTGAAGAGCTGGTTTAATTTTTTTTAATTAATTCACTGGCTTGAAGAGGAAAATCCTGTCATTTTTAATCATACAACAGAGGAAAAAAAATAAAAGATAAAGTCATGCTGAAAGAAGACACTAATTTTTTCACCATGGTAAGACTTCCCTACTCTTTAGTAGGATTTAGAGGTTTTCTAGTAAGGACAAGAAAGTTGGCAGATGGGGAAACTGAGGAAGACTTCTTGTTCCTTTAAACATTTGTGAAAGACAAATCAAGAAATCCTGCTACCTCTGACTAAAAGCTCTGATGCTATTTGACTGTATTTGTTGCAAGTTCCCTTTAAAGTAAGAAAAATCAGGAACTAAGAGTCTACACAGGTAGAGATTTGAGAGATCAAATTAATTTCAGAAGATTTCACATGAAGGCTCTCACGCACACATCTCTCCAAACTGGACATTAACCTCAGCTTTTATTCACAGAAGAGTGAAAGGAATGTCCCGTGAGACAACTACAGATTGCAGCATCCAACTGCATATACTCACGTTATGAGTTCAATTACAGGATCCCAGAGAGGGCTGAAATTAATATAAAGCATTCCCAGTAAATACCGAAGAGGCACCTAGAATGACATGTAACACCATCTTGGTGAGACAAAAAAAACAGTAGTTAAAGACTAACCAATCTCCTCTAATTTCCTCTCAAAGAGGAAATTTTGATCGAAGAAATTCTCAGGAGTGTTGCAAGTGATGAAGGAAGTCACACACATAATCATTCCTTATCTCATAGCTTCATGAGGAAATCCAGAACCCATTTACTGTGAGCTGCACTAAGATCTCATAACTATACCAAAATAACATGAACGTGGAAAAACCAGTTCAGCACAGATGATCTGGACTGCCTCTCTCTCCAGTGCTGCCACAGCAGCATTAGGGACCTCAGAAAAATGAATGTTTGCCCAGAGGACTATTCACTGCACTAGGCCTAAAAGCATGTCCTCTGGACTTGGCTCCTTGATGACCTACACGGAGGAGTGACCTACAATCATTCCTCATGCAGGTGAAGGCCATCCTTAGCTCAGCAGCAGAGGAGATTCAACAGTCACAGGACTAAAAGATTCTTCTGCTGAAGCAAGATTCAGAAGTGAGGTCACCAATGGCCTACCAATGTTCAACCACACTGAGGACATGGCAAGGTCATGAGTTTAAATTTGGTCACAACTCCCTTGTCCCTGGAATCATTTGCCCCCCTTTCCACAACATCAAACTCAAATTAATTTAACTGTGGGCCATTTATCTAGATACCTCTGCTGTTCTACTGAACACAATACTCCTGAGGACAACAGGAGCTGTGATCCCTACTAACAAGTAAGTTTTCTAAAACCTAATCTGGGAGTTAATTCATTTTTGATGTACTCTCATTAAAAACTCTGCAATCCATGTGATGGAATAAGAACATTCTCTTGGAAAGAAGGAATGTGACAACTGTTTTTTGAAAATAAATCCTTACCTCCTGCAAAGATCCACTTGGTATTGCAGGCTGCACTATGTCACATCTTAGTTTCCTCAAATGGAGAAGTTTCTCTCTGTAATCATTCACTGTTGCTGGCACAAGCTCTGCTTGGAGCAATATGGCAAATACTGGCTGGAATTCCCCTGTGCCATCACCCTGAACAAACAAGTGACATGAATTCTGTTACAGTACCTTTATCCCACTGAAAAGTACCAACGAAACTATACAGACTCACGGCCATTCTGGACAAAAGAACAAAGTCAAGGGACTTGCTCTGGTTTCCACCATTTAGGCACACATCTGAAAACACCAGGAGGTGAGGGACAAAGAAATCAAACTGGAATGTGAAAGCACAAAAGCAGAGGGCCACCTCTACCAGATACATTTTGTTTCTGCAAAGTGAAAAACAGTTCACACAAAACATGAAACACAGATAGCTTTGAAATGTTGAAAGTTTTAGCCCTACCTCAATCTGTGTAGAAGGTGGATTATCAAAATGGTTTAGAATTCGAACTGTCAGCAGCCGGACCTATTCCAAGCAGAAGCATATGTCAGGCAGTATAAACTGACACATAAACACCTACAGATATTAATCTCTTGTACAGCAGACTGATTTCACTAGGTTCATCTAGGAACTGAGAAACAGAGGAACTCCTGTGCTCTAGAAGGTGATTAGAAGTGAATGCATTACGCTCCTGCCCTGATTTATCTCTAGGGAAGAGGCAAGGCTGACAGGACTAACAGTTAACCTCTGTTAACTCATGCCCCATTGACACAGGTCTAAGCAGACACTATGGATGCAAGAGCTTCACAAAGTCTCATGCTTCTCCTTTCAGAATTTATCGTTTAACTAAGTTCACTTACATTTTATTGCTAAAATACAAATTACTTTGCATGTGCTCAAAAGAACAGATTACCTTGGAAACACCAGTGGAAATATTAGGATGCAACTTCTCAAACAAGTCCATTAGGTTCCCTTGGGAAAGGGGCTCCCGGCAGCCACACAATGCCAGCCTCGTGTAATACAGATCAGCCAACAGCAGTACAGAGGGGTCTGAAGGGAAAGTGCTAAAACAATGGATTATTTTATTAGCATACAGAAAGCACTGCAACAACACTGGTACTTGAAAATAAGGCAGCAGTGATAACTACAACATTAAGGGAAAATTCAACAATTTCAGACTCTGCTTGTACCAGCAGGCCAGTGAAGTCAGACTTCACCAGCACAATGACTCGTATCTGCAAAACTCATGACAGCTCAAGAGGCATGAGATTTCCCCTTTGTGTTAATAAGGCTTGTCAAGCTGGGACTTGCATGCTGGACACACAGCTGCAGAAAATAAACCTGCATAGGTCACACAAGGGCTTCTGCTACTGCCCAAGTGTTCACTCAGTGATCAACTTCAAGAGAAAACAAGTAATCCAGGCTTAGGTGAGACCCCAGGAATCCTGTCTGCTCATAGATAAACTTCCTTCTCCTACCTTACATCCCTTGCTCCAAGCACAACCCCTGCCCAGGGCTGGCAGGAAAGCATTAGGCTAAAGCTTGCTGCCAATAATTCCTGCCTGATCTGGGCAAGCTGTTTTATCTCCATCATGCCTCCAGACTTGAGCACCATAACTTCCTAAATGAACAGGATGTTTTGAAGCTCAAGCCACCAAAGACTTAGAGACTCTGGACAGAGATTAATGGTCTTCCTAAATCCCTCCAGCCAGACAGTTTTCTGTGCTAATTATAAGTTAAATAGAGACAAGATAAATGAAATGGAGTATTCAAAATCTCCTCCCATTGTGGAGCGAAGACAAACATGGATATGTAAGGACATGGTGGAATCCCAACACCACCAGCAAACTCAGGCTTTTAACACTACAGGAAGTGCTATTCCTGTCTCTTTCATCATTATAATGTAACACTGAATTACTAGGTGTAGCATTCTAAAGTAAAACTAGAACCAGCGTAGCACTCCAACGTATACCCTGCAGCTGTCTAAGAAAGCATCAGTTTGCAGAGAAAATGTCATTGAACAGCAACTACATCTACCTGGTTCTCCAAACTAACAGTGCCTACAAGTTTGCTCCAGTACATAACCACAACACTGAAGCAAGGCACCAGCATAACAGAATGGGCAGCACACAAAGAAGCATTCAACCAGCTCCTATATAAAGGCAAAGTCAACTCTTTGCCCTACCAAGGAAAACCATGAAGCACCAGGGAACAGGCAGGGCTTACTTACGTCACCAAGCTCTTGACACGCTCCACAGGTAACAAATGGAGTACTTCAGCAGACTCCACCAAACAAAGTAGAGCACTTACAGCCTGGCAGGCCACAAAGAGGCTCCCTAGAGCAGAGAAAGAACATCTTGTCAATTTACTCAACTTTCAGTGACTTGTGCTTGTATGGTTCTTGCCCATTCTGAAAAGGCTGGAGTCAGAGAATTAAGGTAGCATATGGATCCCACCACTGGCATGTGCATTCGTATTTTCTAACCATAACACATAATCATAACACATAAAAGAAATGCTTCCCTGGCTATCAAAGTAAGTGCCTCCTCCAGCAAGCCAGCACTGAAAGCTGTGACAGCTCCCAGTTTGCATGTTTCCATCACACCCACATGTGCAGAAAGCAGGGATCTGCAGCTAAGCACTGTGGCAGGAGTCGCAGACAGCACTCTGCTGAAACGGAAGAAATGCTGCCAAATTGATATGAATGCAACAAAAACAAAGCTAAAATACATACTGATGCTACCACCACATAGGTGCCTATAAACTCTGGAACTTTGGAAATGCACTACTGTGTAGTATCTTCAGAGCTGTCCCATGTACTTAAAGACTGACTATTTATTAGTGAATGGTAAGTGAGTTTGCTGAATCCTGTCTCCTTCCTAAACCTCTCAGGCTCCTTCAGGGATGGAGGGTTTCCCAGAAGCACAGGATAGCCAAAGCCCTGCCAGGCAAGGAAGGGCAATTCCTTTCCCCTCCCACTTCTAAGTTAGCAAATAAGTTGCTTTTCAAAAAAAAATAAAAATAATTGCCATCCTTTGTCTCTTCCCAGGTAGAAGCAATACTGTTCCTAAACCAGGCAAATTCAAGGAAGTTTTTAAAAGATGTAACTATCTTACACGTTGTCAATGGAAAAGAAAGGGAAGTGAACATTCATTTCCTATTTATTTATCTGAAAATATTTCTCTATCCTAAGCTGCTTAATTCCCCAGGTGTGTGACAGATCCTGCTAATCATTAACCTCCACAAGCAGCTCCTCAAAGAGAGAAGGAACATTAAGTAATGACAAGAGGAAACTTTCTGCATCTGTAGTGTGAGGACAGTTCCCAAACTGCAATCTGCATGCCCTTTGGTACCAGTGTGTCCATGCTGGACAAAGATAGCAGCTTCCACCTCACTACAGACACACCTGTGTGATCAATAAGGGAAGCACTTCCATCCTGGCCCTGAAGAACTGCCAGAAATAACTTGATGTTGTTCTGACCTAGTTTTCAAGCCTGTTGCCTTGCACTCCACAGCAAGCAGAACACCAAAAACACCCAGTTCTGGAACTTGAACTTTGCCTCAGGGCGCAAAGGCCAGGCAGGTCAAATGGAGCACAGCGCTGGGAGCATTGCACAGGCAGTGAGAGGAGACTGAAGTCCCAGTAGAAGGCGAAGGAATTGCAGGAATCATGGAGGTGGAAAGAATGCCAGAGGATGAAAAAAAGCATCCAGGAACCCTAGTTTGGGAGAAGGGTGAAGAAAGCCAAGCAAATAAGTGTAAGATGGGACAATAGGAGGCATGAGTATAGGACTGAGGATGCATTTATTTTCTTTTCCCTTATCAACAAAGGAAGAAGTAGCAATGGGCCTCGGGCACATACACAGAGAGTGAGCAGAGATGCTACTTCTGCCAGCAAAGATGAGACCCAAGAAAGGAAATTTTAGATATTTCTTTTTTAGACTAAGTACATTACCAATAGAACAACCATGACAGCATGCAAAACCTGCAAATATGGTAAAAGAAAGACCTAAATCAGAAAGGGCCATGCTTGACAAAGCTTCTTTAAAGAAGGAAAAGCAACAGAGCTGATTGGCGGATACATTTAGATATATTAACAAAGATACTATAAATGGAAAATGACAGACAGTCCTTACAAACAAGGAACAACGAACACTCAGCCTGGGGCATTCCAAAACTTTTTATAGTTTGTCACAAGGCCAAATACTTCCCAGCTCTCTGAGTAACAACTGCCCTGCTCTATGCAAGCTTAGTTAATTTTTCTTTTTCTTGCCAGAGAAGGAAGACAACCAGTGACCATCTACTCCTGGAGAAAAGATGCAGCATTTTAGAACTGGTGGTGCCATTCGGGTCAGAGATGGTGTGCTGATTTTGGTTGGGATAGAGGCAATTTTCATCATAGTAGCTAGTATGGACCTCTGTTTTGGATTTGTGCTGGAAAACATTGATAACAGAAGGATGTTTCTGTTACTGCTGAGCAGTGTTCACACAGCCTCAAAGACTTTCCTGCTCCTTTCCTGCTTCTCACCCACTCCACCAGTAGGGAGGCTGGGGGTACACAAGGCCTTGGGAGGGATGTTGTTCTTTAAGCCCAGCCAGCCACCACACCCCCTGCAGCTGCTCACCTACTTTCCCACCAGCAGGATCAGGGAGGGAATCAGAAGGGTAAAAGCTGGAAAACTTGAGGGTTGAGATAAAGCAAAAAAGCCATGCACTCAAGCAAAACAACTAGGATCTGCTTCCCATGGGCAGGCAGGTGTTCATCCATCTCCAGGAGAGCAGGGCTCCATCACACGTAGTGGTGACTTGGGAAGATAAATGCAATCACTTCCAACGTCCCCTCCCTTTCTCCTTCTTCCCCACACTTCACATACTGAGCATGAAGTGGAAAGATCTGGAATATCCCAGTTGGGGTCACCTGTCCTGATGGTGCCTCCTCCCAGTCTGCCATGCACCCTTAAGCTCCTTGCCAGTGTGGCAGCAGGAAAAGCAGAAAAGGCCTTGGCACTGTGTGAGCCCTGCTCAGCAATAACAAAATCATCTCTACCTTATCGACCTTGTATTCAGCACAAATCCAGAACACGGCCCCATAACAACCACTGTGACAAAAAGTAACTCTACCCTGTCCAAAACCAGGGGAACCCAGCTGGGACAGCTGACCCCACTGACCAGAAAGATACCCCTCATCATATGGCACCATGCTCAGCAAATAAAATGTGGGGAAGAAGGAGGCATGGCATTTGTCTTCCCAAGCAACTGTTATGAGTGATGGAGCCCTGCTTTCCTAGGGATAGCTGAACATGTGCCTGCCCTTGGGAAGTGGCGAATGAATTCCTTGTTTTGTTTCACTTGCTTGCATGGCTTTTGCTTTACCTGTTAAACTATCTGCATCTCAACCCATGAGTTTTCTCCCTTTTACCCTTCTGATGCTCTCCCCTCATCCCTGCTGAGTAAGCAAGCAGCTGTGCAGGGCTTAGGTGCTGGCTGAGATGAAGGTACAACAGTCCTTTCTGGCACCCAACATGTGGCTTGCAAGGTTAGAGATAATGACAGGTTTGATTGCAATGTGCTAGATTGAACCCTGATTGACAGCTGTTACTGCTGTTTGGCTATTAATTGGCAAGCTTCTGTGCCTGCCGTAGGGCTTGCTTGTCTTGCTGTACATTAGCAGCCACTGATTGTTAGTGACTGCTTTCTGCTTTCACAGCTGTAGTGCTGTACTGCTTATCACCCTTTTCTGCTGTACCTAGGAACATTTTGATAAGAGCCATGGCACTGCACCCAGGTGGGCAGGCAGCCAGGACAGTGTTACTGTTTTTGTCCTGCTGTACCAGCCAGGCTGGAACTCCAGTGCAAACGTGAGTCAATCGGACTGTGACCTGTGGACAAGGCCACACAGGAGCAGGACACCCCAAAGCATCTGTGGCTGTGGTTAAGTCCATGCCAAAGGAGGTACATCTCAAAGCAACTGTGCTTTTAGTTATGTCTACGCTGCAGCAGGTATACCTCTGAAGGAATTGTGACCCAAGGGTAAGTCCACGCTGGAGAACATACACCTGAAGCATCTGTGCCTGTTTAAGTCCATGCTGCAGCAGGCACACCCTGAAGCATCACTGGCTATGCATGAGGTCATGCTGGAGCATCTCAAGGTGTGTGGCCACAGACAAGCCCATGACAGAGCAGGCACACTCCTGAGGAAGAGCAGCCATGGGTAAGGCCACATTTGGAGCAGGTATATATCTGAAGGCATTGTGGCCCATGGATAAGGCTGCCCTGGAACAGGTGCACCCCAAAGCAACTGTGGTGATGGATGGGTAAGTCTACACCACAGCAGGTATACCCCAGGAGATACTGGGACTCATAGGTAAGACTCCCCTTGGAGCAGGTACTCCCCTAATGAGACTGCAGTCTGTGGTAAGTCCAAACACCAGCAGAGGCAAGGTGAGGAGTTCACTGCAGTGTTACACCCTGTGGCCTGGCCCAAAGGGACTGGGGTGGAGACTATAATGGATATAAATTTAAATTGTTGTAACCCATTCAAGTTGAACGTTAGAGGTTTCAGCTGCATGTTGTAGGAATTATTATAGCAGGAACCACCCAAACTAGTGAAGGACAAGCTTTACAAGAAGCAGTGCCAAGTGTAGCAGTGAATTAACATGAGCTGACTTTGGTGGCAAACAATTACATGTAAGACACCAACTCCTGAGTGACCACTGAACAGATGGAGTCCAGATTCATGGGCTAAATGAACTCAGTAGATATTTTGTGAACATTTTACAGGGCTGGTCCACAGAGTAAGGGAATGATATTTTATCAGAGGATGGGAGGGGAAAGGGTGGATAATGAAGTTGTATTGCATAGTGTGGTACCTGAGCATGACATAAATGTACTGAATAACAGGCAGAGAATGTGCTGGTTTTGGCTGGAATAGAGCTGAGTTTCTGCATAGCAGCTGGTAAGAGGCTCTGGCCTTGTGCTGAAAATAGTGTTGACAACACAGGGATGTTTTTGTTATCAGTGTGCAACACTGACAAAGCATCAAGGCCTTTTCTGCTTTTCACGCCAACTCACCAGTGAGTGGGCTGTGGGTGCACAAGGAGTTGGGAGGGAACACATCCAGGACAGCTGACCTCAGGTGACCAAAGGGATATTCCAGACCATATGGTCATGCTCAGCAGGTAAAGCAGGGAATGTTCAGAGTGATGGTTTTTGTCTTCCCAAGTAACCATTATGCATGGCAGAGCCCTGCTTCCCTGGAGGTTTCCCACTCAGGGGAAGTGGTAAATGAATTCCTTGTTTTGCTTTGCTTCTGTGTGTGGCTTTTGCTTCACCTATTAAGCTGCCTTCATCTCAGTCCACAAACTTTCTCACTTTTACTATTCTGATTCTCTGCCGCATCCCACTGGGCAAGCATGAGCAGGTGAGCAGCTGTGTGAGGCTTAGTTGCCAGCTGGGGTTAAACCACAACAGTCTTTTTTAGCACCCAACATGGAGCTCAAAGGGTTTGAGATAATGACATTTAATTGGAGTGTGCTAGATTGAGTTTATAGCTGTTGATATGTAGCTATTAACTGACAGATGGTAATGTCCTAAACTTTGCACTACAGGTTTGAATTAGTACTCAGAATTCAATAGTCTCTCTTTCACTTGACAGGTTCAGCCTGGATTTGGTTTAGATAGATTTCCTTTCTCTTTTTTTCTCACTTTCTTTTCCTTCCCAATTACCAATGTCTTCCACTACGCAGCACATCTGTCACCCCACCATTATTATGAACAGCAAATGCAGAATTGTTTCCTTTAGGTTGCTTCCTCCCAAGCTTTGCTCTTCTAGTTTTAGTCAAGCTGGTAAGTAATTTTGGATACAATACTGCCACTATTCATTTTCATGCTTTGTGCCTTTATATGTTTATATATCATCAAAAAGCAAATAAACAGGAAGTAACTGTAACTGACCTTTGCAGAAGCTTCCTTTGTCAATGGCTGTGAAGAGAGAGTCTATAAAACCTGTCACACGAGGCAGAATGTGGTCTTTGTTCATAGGTCTGTCCAAAATAAATGGGAAGACTTTTATTTCTGTTACACTGACACCTACATATGAAAGCTTTCTATCACATTTATCTCTGTTACAGGTAGCTCATTCCAAGTTGGAAATCAGCACCAAAATGTTTTTGCTATTACTGATTCACAATTTAAGTTGTAGCATTGACTGCATCTTCCTTCTAACTAGTCCTTCAATGATTACTGAAAAGACACTGTTGACAGAGGGCAGTGCTTAAAACACACAAACTGAAACGTGTCAGAAAATCTCTAGATACTAAAGCACCAAATTTAGTGAGTAGGCAATCAAGAAACTGATATTCTATTCCTGTCTTTACTGTTGACTCATGGTATTTCCATGCAGCACTTTTTGTCTTCTAACCCTGGTTTCCTGAGCCTAGCCACTAGCAATTACTGTCCTTTCCTTAGTAAAGTGATTTCTTACAGAAAGAGAACCAACAGGCAGTAAGAAAGCAGACAGTATTAGAGAAATACATTACAACAGTACCTTAGAATATCCCTTACCTAATATGTGGCAGTACAACCAAGGCAACCCAGGACTGTGAAAGGTCAGTGATGTCTTCCTTCTCTGGTAAATGGATTAAAGACAGCACATGATCCAACACCAGTACTTCTGCCTTTTGTCCTTGTCTTTTAGTTGTTTGTTGCCTTGTATTAGAGCTAAAAATAAAACCAAACTTTTTAGTAATCCACCACTGCACATCAGAGATTGTTCCTTTTGCTCCTGATATTCAAAACTATGTTGTCTACTTATAGCAAAAAGGACTTGCACAACACAAGGGATTTTTCCTTCTCAATGTCCTCTACAGCAGAAAACACCACCTAGTCACACTGAAGAGCACAAAACATGGCCCCATAAGAAATGTCAGCTCTTTATTTCAAGTTCAACTAGTATTTCTAGAAGAAAAGACACTGGTTCTCAGTTGGACACCCTCACAACCGGGACATAGAGACTCCAGGAATGCCTGAGAGTCATCTCTATGACTGCTAATAAACCATGATAACACTGACATAGATGGATGACAGAAAACAATCAGTGAGGTAAAAGTTTTGGGACTTAAATGGGATCACACGGTGAGCCCAAATCAGTGAGCCTATTTGCAGGCAGAAAGGGTTGACACCATACTGGAACATATGAACAAGAGTCCTTCACGCTCCATGCACAGCAATCTTTCCATTCCACCCAGTGGCTGCAAGATCACAGTCAGAAGACTGCATAGGCTTCATCCTTCAAGAAATACAGAAGCTCATAACAAGCCAACAGTAAGAATCATGAGAGGCTTCAGAAAAAACATTTATGAGATAAACCTCAAGGAATTAGGATTGTTGGTCCAGAGAAAGATCTCAGACATGTCTGATGATGAAAGCCTGCTATTTGTAAAAGCCTGATGCAAAGAGTAAGAAATATTCTGCTCTTTATGTTTCCGGCAGATAAGATAAGCAGCAAGGGATTCTAACTGCTGTAAAGAAGGTTTAAATTCTACACTGAGGACTGGGGAAAAAACCCCTAACAATTTAACAAGAAAACCAAAATCCAAAAAGCCCAAATAAATCAAAAACCACCTGTATAAGCATAAAGATTTCAAAGTACTGGCACAGACTGCCAGAGACAGGTCAGAAATCTCCAGAACTGGAGTACTTAAAAACTAGGTAGGAGACGAGGTATGCAACTCTTGAGATGTCTCCTGGCTGGGTTTTACACCACTGATATTGCAAGAGAACAAAAAAAAGTCCTAGCAGGACCAAGGTCCTTGCAGCTGTGTACTCCAAACCACTGAAAAAACAGTTCATGAAACGAAGAAAACAAGGGAAGAAAACCAAATTTAATAATTTTGACTCAATCTTCTGTTCCCTAAACCTCAATGCTTCTACTATTATTAAATAAAAATATTATTAAATAAAAATAAAACCCACAGAGTGGAGTCCTTTAAGGAAAGATAAGACCTTACATAAAAGGCAATACAAAGCCAAAAGTTTTTTACTAAAAAATCACTATCATTAGATTGGCAATGGTCATTCTGTGCTTCAGTGGTTTACCCCTAATTTTCCCAAAGAGGCACCAGGGAAAGCAACCACTTTATTGCAACCAAGCTAGCTTTGAAACTGAAAGCAGTCAAGCTGTGCCAGCACAGTGCTGCTTATGGATTAATTACATGTCCTTTGGTATCCAGCTGTGCACTATGGCAAGACTATGGTACTGCTGCCAGGAAAGCTCCTGGACAAGACATATGCATACAGGGGAAAAAAGCAGCAGGTTGGTAATGATGAGAAGCTGAACTGCTGCACTCACCACAAAGACCAACTGCCAAGGGATGCAATTTGCATGGTGGTGTAACAGATCCCCATCATACGTGCACCACAACACTGCTCATATCAGTGACCACCTTTCCAAAGCAGCATCTCTTCTCATATAATTTCAAAAAGGAAACTGATATCCTACTATATCACTTGGTTTGCAAGTCTGCCAGCAATGCTGCCATTTATGCATCTCCAGCAAATACTGGAGGGCAGCTTTTATGCACTCTGCACTGCCTTCAGGCCTGCAGCCACAGAGACGCATCCAGTGTTTGCTAAACTTGAGGAGTCTCACCTGACAGATGCTTCAGTGAAAACAAGAGGATACTTTTCAAATGCCATTGAACCAATGGTAGGAGGTTCTGCTTTCACCAAAATGAGTTTAGCCAGAATTGCCACAGCCTCATCCTTTGCGATGGCATCTGTGCCAGAGAAGCAATGTTCAATGTATCCTAGAAAGCATGGGAGGAAATGCTGCAGAGACAAAAAAAAAAAAAGGTAAAAAAGTCAAAGATTGGCAAGTCTCTTTAATCATCATCAAATCCACAAAAAAACCCACGACACCAACCACAGGGAAATCCAAATGCTCATAAATAAGCCAGCAAAGCATCAGACTTAACACTTGTGGTGCCTCTAGACACCAGCACACAGACATTTTCTTATCCCAGCAGGGACAGTAATTTAACACAAAAACTCGTTTTGCACCAAATCCAGTCTTATCAGGACATTCCAGATCCTCAACTTTGCTTTCACCTCCCACTCCATTTAATTAACTTGATTCCTCCCAGATCACCAGCTGTAGGGCTTATTCTTCATTTCCACTTAGTTTCTCCCAATCTCCTCTTCCTCGCACCCGTAACACATTCACCCTCTTTATTCCCCACACACAAGCTTCTTTTTGTGAACAGATACCTATCACCTTCTTAAACTCTGAGAACCCTTACAAAACTTTAACACTATAGCACAAGTAATCCCTTTCCTTCTTATCAGATCATGCCAGAAGTTTAAATAAACATAATGTCAAGGAAGGTAAATATATTGTGGATTCTTCAGTTGTTCCCCTTAGCAACAAAAATAAACATAATGCACAATCACTTCCACCTACCCTCTCAAATTGCTTCATTGTGAACATTGCTTCAGAGAAGTCCAAAAGAAAACGCCGTTCAAATCCACTTGCAAATACCTGCAAGATGCAAGTGAAAGGTTGACAGAATGAGAGACATCTCATAGTCAACTCTTCAGTACCCACAGGATATTTTTTCTGGTACACAAATCAAGCATGCTTTGAACTCTGAGATACTCAGGCTGGCTCCCTTGCTAATTCCAGCACACGGAGCAGCATCGTTTCCAAGTGACAATTCAGGTACAGGAATACACAGTCCTTTTTAACAAACCCTACTGACCCAACCCATTTTGACAAACACTGCTGGATCCAACTGTCCCTGTGCAAAGACAACTGAGCTATCTCTTCAGTGTGGTACGGAAAATCTAAGTTGAAAGTGCTAGGACTGCAGCACAGACATACCAACTGTAAGGAAAAAGCTTAGGCCCAAAATATATTTCTACTCGGCATTTCTTCTGTGCAGTGGGTTGCTAAAAGTTTACTACCTCATGGGCATAGCCAGCCTCTGTACTTTTGAAGGATCCAAAACAGGAACAGTCCTTTGAGATATCCAGGTTCAGTATTCCTCAATGCCAAGATAAAACACACACCCAGATCTCCCTTTCCTAGACCGTTCAGAACACACAGACAGCTTTAAGCTCCTCCAGTTTAACAGAAGCCCACACAAATATCCTCAAATGTTTGAAGAAGTCTCCTGAGCAAAACTGGCCTCATACCACAGGCAGAACCAATCTTACTTCAGCACAAGTCAACCCTGAAGACCAGATGAAATTTGATCTTTTTTAAACAACTGCAAGTCTTACTTTCCCATTGTAAATCGCACGGCATTTTAATTTCAAATATTTTTTCACATGCACACACACTCATTACAACTATGGTCCACACTGTTAACTGCAAAATAATGTACTGTGACAGGAAAACTAAAGAATCATACTCCATAGCATAATCTACTGTTAATCTTTTCAACACTACATTTGATAGGAATGTATGCAGCTAATCATGTCAATGCTCCAGGAGCAAAGGTAGTACTGAAATATGCTTATCCCTGTACTTTCTAAATCAACACTGCACTGGTATGAACCTTGTTCACAAGGCTAAGGCATGTTCATTAAATGCTTGGAAACTTAATGAAAAATGTTTTTTCACTAAGTTTGACTCAATGATCTGCTTTATCATCATAGGCAGGATGTATTACTTCTCTGTTCTCCTTCCTTTCTCTGTAAGAAGCTGCAGGTGTTTGGATCAGAGTCTGGATTTCGTTCCAATGATGCCTGCTATGGTGGCATTGCTATACTGACAGCCTGTGCAAGACTGTCAAGTAATCCCAAGACCTCATCACACTTTATTTAAGGCATTGGGCAGCTTCTTCATTATCTGTGCAAAAAGGCCAAAGGGAATCTTATAGCATATTTCCCAGCCTAAAACAGAATGTCCAGAAATCTAGGGAATTTGAAGTCTGGGATTTCTGGCATAAGCAGCAATCCTTGTTACCTTCTGAACAGCTTCCTTGGTTGAAGAATCTGGCAACAAAACATTCTCAGCCAGCAGGAATGCAGAAATGGTGCTCAGCAGCATCTTGCAGCAAGATGATGAGAGATATGGTGTTTGTAACATTTTTATTAAAACCTGAAATGAGAGAGAACTCACATTTGTCAATGAAGATACTGATTATGTGGTCTGAATGGCCTGGACAGTCCCTGGACCAGGAGGGCACAGTGTTCGAAGCTTCAGTCCACAGAAATTAATCATAACAGTCCCACTTAAGTTTGAAGGCCATAAATCTATCCTAAGGAGGTCAAATGTGTGTGAATCTGGCAGAACTGCTCTACACCACTGATATCGGGGGGATCTCTTCCGCAGTGGCAGGAACAGACTCTAGAAGCAGTACCCCATTTTCCCCATTGCTCATTTAAATTTGGGCTACACTAGCATTACAATACAGGGGTAAAACCTCACAGGATCAGAGAGCAATACTCAAAATGTATGTCTCTGTTCACTTAACTCAAAACCTAAGCCCAGGGATGCACCAGAAATGTGTACCAAGGCTTCAGATGACCACACCTCTTCCATATTCAATTGATACTTTTCTGATACATTAAGTGAGTCTGACCTACCTGACAGACTTCTTCAGGCAGTGAGATTTTGGATCCATTTGCATGCTCCACTAGGATCAGATAAGCTTGCAGAATCCTTTCCATCTGCTCTGAAGCCACAGAGCAGTTGACCTTAGTTATTTTCCTCTGTAAATCTAAGACTGACTCCTGTTTAAATAAAATAGGGAAATGAAACACTTCAAATAAATGAATAGACCTTGTTTAACTGACTGCTATTTGAAGGACATTCTAAAGAATCAACATCTCAGCTACCCAACACACTATTGTTGGCTTTCTCATACATGTTCAACAAATTAAACCTTGCAGAAACACTGAAATTCCCTTAGATAAAAACATGTCCCAGATTCCTTGGACAGAAACACAAGTAACTCCTAAAATGAGGGTCTCCAGAAAGGCTGACATTTGATGTACAAAACTGGAAAGAGAAATACTGGGCTCCACACCTACAGTGGTTTGGAAGCACCCAGATTTCACTGGAATTATCAGAATTTGAGTACTTTCACACTTTATGAATAATTTTGCTAATGTGGATGCTGAGAGGTTACTCACAAAATGTACATTCTACATTAGTGTCTCTTTCTGTCCAGAAGATATAAACTCCTATCCTTGATTCAGTAAATTGAACCCAATTTATACAGCAATCACAGACTACATGACATCCCCCTGAGGAAGATATCGCCATGCATCCACCAGTTCCCAGGGTGAAGGACAAAGCCCCATTAAAAATAAAAGGAAATATGTCACAAATTTCCAAGATTTCATAACAACTGCAGATGCTGAGTCAAAGAAACCTCAAGGATACAGAACATTCAGTGATAAACCAATCTGTACCTAATGACAGGTAATAACTGCTTATCATATTGGGTGAGGCCAGAGGAACAGGAGGATGTTCTAGGAAACTGGTTAGTCACAGGGAAGGAGTCTCAAGAAGGAACCAACAGGAGTTATTTACCCATGCTGGAAGGACTAAAAAAAGCTTATGTGAACCACTTCCTGTAGTTTCCCATTTCATCCCTCTGAGGAGCACAACTGACACAGTCTATGTTGTCAGCTGCAAGAGGCTTCAATCCTCCTTCGCAAATCCCCCTACCAGACGTTTTCAAACTTTTAGTCAGGTGAGTAAAACACACTGCCAGGCTGTGTGATTGCTGATTACTCTACATCACCCTGATCCAACACAGCACACAGCGTGCAGCTGTGCTCCCTCAAACCACAGAGTGTAAGCCCCAAGCAGCAACAGAGAAACACCCAGACTGAAAACATTCTGATTTTCAGTACTTGGCTGCAAGACCCAAACTTGGATTTCCAGATTCAACCCAAGTCTTTGATTTAAAAATATATGTAGGGCAAAAAGCTCCCCCTTTACTGCCACAAAGTGGCTTTGAACCAGAAACATAAAACAAGCACTATATTCCAGCAAGGGTTTTGCAATGTGTGCAAAGGTAGACTATACAAACCATCCCTGCCCAGCCACAAGACTGAGTTCTGAGTCTCACCTACAGTAGTTCCTTTCTCACTCACAAAACAGCCACCAGGTAGAAAAGAGTGGAATTTTTCCCATGCATGTGACTGTATTTTATGTTTCCAACGTAGAAAAAAACCTAAAAACCCTAGTTCTGGTCCAATATAACACAAATACTTTTCTCAGTAAGTGCAGATTTTTTTCTCAGTCATGAATGAATAAAAAAATAACAGTAAGAAGAAAAATAATCAGTGTACCTCCAGGCACTTGAAGACAATATCAAAATGCTCCTTATGGATATGCACTGCAGCTGATCTGATCATTTGCTCAAAGGCTTCTCCAACAGCTACCCATGGCAGTTCAATTTCTTCTTCAGTAATAGGCCCCAGCTTCAACAGAATTAACTTCATAGCCTGCACAGGAAAAGAGTGTAACGTGCTCTTACTCTTAAAAAATAAATCTAGCAATCCTAAAACTAATTACTGCAATGTATTGCTAAAATATTCCAGCGATCTCATTTTTTTCTGGAATGACTACAGGGAAAAAAAAAGGCTATCACCTAAAATCTGAAATATCAGCAAGAAGTACAATTTCAGCATACAGGAATATTTCACAGGAATTATTTAAAACAGCCACCCTATCTCAAAAAATATTCTTTGAGGCTTTCAGATCCTACCAAGTAATTACCAACATGCTTATCACCAAGGATTCACTGAGGTGAACGAGAAAACACTCGATGGCTCAGTGAGCTCTGCCTAAGGCCCATTACAGTAACAGTTAAAGCAGCAATCTTGTCTTTACCGTCTCTGCACAGGAGTGGAACATGTTTCGAACACCCTTGCACATCTCAAAAAGCAGCTGTCCTACACCTTCCACCTTCTCGGGGTGCTCTCCCAGGTCACGGAGCATTAAATTGAAGAGTGCATTTTTATCAGAAACCTACAAAACGTAAGGCAAAAAAAATGTTATCTTCTATTCAGAGCTGCCAGATGGATAGAGGCAATCAAAAGGCTCCACAGCACCATGCTTTTCTCTTAGTCCTGCCTTCCCACAACAGCTCACACTAACTACTTCTGTGACCACACAAGGAAATTCAAAGACGAAATCTGATCAGCTATTCAGTCACTACAGTTCCCACAGTTCCAGGATGTACACAGGTCTGCTGAGGTTTGACTCTCCTCATGACTTTAAACGTGCATAAATGCACTGGTCAACTGGTCACAACTGAAGCGCAAAAGCCCCTGTCATGATGAGAAAGAGATGTGCATTAGCTGAACACAGAATCGAGTCACCCAAAACTAGAACCACACTTGAGAATACTGCAGGGACTTCTGGCCCAATATTTTAGTTTCTGAGGATTTGACTTAAAAGTTCAGAAATTTCCAAAAACAATCAATCAAATGAACATGCTTTATTAAGGTTTCTCAATTTAGGACAAAAACGAGGACACTCAAACTTCCTGGCCAGTCCAAGGAATCCTGCTTTATTGTATTCTGTTTAAAGAAAAACCAACAACTACCACTCCCTTTCCTTACTCCATGAAAGAATGCTGTCTGATCTTGGTTGATCTGCCTGGGAATGTTACATACAGTGATCATTAGAAGCGCAAAAAGGTCACAAGAATTTCAGTTCTACAAAGGCCTTGAAGTATTTGTGATAAGCCAGTGGGCAAATGTGCATATACAAATCCAAGCCCCCCTTCTGCAGGATCTCCTTACTATTTCTAGTCATTTTAGATAAACCAACCATAGACATTTAGTTTAATGTCCCTAAAAACAGAGAGTGCTAAGGCCTCTATTTACCACTACTGACATGGAATGCATGACATTCTCAGTAGAATACTCACTAAAAATGACAACTCAGCACACGCTGTATGCCAGTTCAGGCCTTCTCTGGAGAAAACTTAGTATTACACATTGAATCCAAAAACCACCTCAAAATGAAGGCAGCGCCAAAGTACAAACATCCCACTTACCTTTCTCATTAGAAAGACAAAACTTTCAGCAGCAAAGTTTCTGATGTGGAGTTTGTGATGAGCCAGCAGGGTGCTGTACAGGCTACAAAGACACAAAATAATCCATTGTCTTAGGGGCAATGCAGGAGTTGCCATCAGCTGGTTTAAAAAATTGTTTCCAGTTTACATTGTCACTTTTTATGAACACTAACAACCCTCCTAGAGAGGGCCAATACTTTCCTCATCTAGATTCCTTTCCAGTCTCCCTGGACAATGAACAAGAGTTTTACAAAGAAGGTCAAATGACACTGCCAGGCAAATTAAGTCAGAATCAGAAATACCTTCAAAACCTGCATATCCGCACAGATTCAGCCGCAGTATAAAGATTTTCAAAATATATGTTTAGCAGCAATAAGTGAAACAAAAGTTGATTTATATGCCAGATTTGTATTTCAGTCGAGCCAGCAGGCTCTCCTGTACACCTAAAAATTTTGAAAGATTCAGTTTGCAAGGCTGATAAATATTTGCAGTTTGCTGGTATCACAGTGGCAGGTGGCTCATCACATGTTCACTGCAGAGGAAGTGGTGCCTCAGATTCTCTCAAATTGAGCAGATAATTTTTCAATGTGTTCGACAGCTTAGCCTGGGCTGTGGAAGGAATCTGTAACCAGTTTTTTGCTCCATCTGTTCCAAACTGAAATTAGGAGGAAGAAACATGGAACCTCTGTCTGTGTGAAAAGGAAGAGCCCTGCTACATCAGGAGTTTAAGACTGAACAAGTGGTCACACTGGGTCAGGCCACATGCTCACTCAGTCTACAGCAGCTGCCAAAAGCAGATACCTGGGAACGGTTTAAAAACATGGCAAGCAATACAAAATCAGCCTTCAAGCACCTGCAGCTCAGGAACTCCCCAAGCCCAGAAGTCCTTGCATTTGGTAACTCCCTGGAGCTTGGCCAGTTTCTCTCCGAGAAAAGCTGAGAAAGCATGCTAAAAAGTATACTGAAGCATTAAGCTGTGTATCCATGTGGCATTTACATTTCTACAGCATCTAGTAACAGCTGATCAAGATAGACATACAACACGGTTTTTACCTGTATATGTTGTCTATGTCCTTCACCATCAATCTCCACAAATATTTGTAGAGATAGGAAAGAGAGGTAAAAGCCCATTCTAGCAGCTCTGTGTCCTGCGTATCCAATAATTTGGTGATGGCCAGGAAAAAGTCACGGAAGTGAGGATAGAAGTCAGCCTGAAGATCTCGAGCCAGCTGCACCACTAGACTGTGTTTGAGAAAATACACCAGTGTTAGTGCATTTCAAAACCAAACCAATAAAAATCTAGTCAAATACTGCATAATCCAGCACAGTCTCTTTGGAAAGAAAGGCAGCATCACTCTTACTTCTCACTTTTTAAAAAATATCACCTATTAGACAGCTATGGATGGCATGAATCTTAAGATTTTCAAAAAATCAAGCAGACAGCATTAAACAAGAAAACAAATTATGAACATCACACAAAGCACCTTAAAACACTGTCTAACATTCAGTAAGCACTCCAGCTAATTTGTTTGCCTCGTCACAGCTATATTCTTTTGAAGACTTAGAACCATAAAGCTCTACCAGAGAAATACGACCATTTTGGGCATCTCACTGCTGTATTTTCCTCAGATACAATAGAGATAAAAACCACTTAGAACAGGACTCATGCTTACTCGTAATACCATCAAGGTCTCTGACTATTTTTTGTGGCCACATACTTACTTTAATAGGGGCTGGTAAGCAAGACTGCCTTCCACTTGCAAATGTGTCTTCAAGCTCTGCACAACAGCACTCTGGTAATAAACCAGCTGGTTGAAGGACTGGCATTTGTTGGCCACTTCATTGTAGAATTGCACTGTTCAAAAAACAAAAGAGAAGCCCTGAAAACTAGTTCAGTCCCTGGCAAACATGTAGGGTGTTAAAGAATAATAGTGCTCCAGAGCCCAGGCCAAAAAAAGGTCAATAATCTCCCATTGGGCTCTGGATGAAGAACAAACGTATTTTAGCAGTTTAAGGAAAGCAGGAAACATGAATATAAACGACATACCAAAATGCTGAGTGAGGTTCAGTTCCTTCCATTTCCGCAGTCCTTCGAAAAAGTAGGTTTCAACCTCCTGTCAAAACAAAGATGAAGAATAGCTACCAACCCTAATGAATGTGTTCTGTAAAGATGACAGGCTCAAATCAAGACAACTATCAAGTGCCTTGAAATTTAAAGAATATTCTAAGAAATCTCAGGGACTAATTTCTACAGGTACTATGGAGTTTCCCTGAAAATAAGTCTTTCTTTCAATATTCAAAACACATTTGAAAATATTTTCTGTTGACATAATTGCTTTTTAAACCTCTGTTGTCTGGCCTTGATAATCTGAGCTGCTGAGCCATAGTTCACCCAGCACTACGCTTTGGGATTTCTTCTGGCATCCTCACAGCTATTGAGTGGGAAGTTCAGAAGAATAATCCAGTAGGGCAGATGGCAATAACCTGCAAAGTGCTATAATCATAATGATGGTTCATATGACACACAGAAATGATCCTTATGATCCATAAAGACACATGCTCATGCTTTCAGTATGTGAGTGTTGATCTCTTCTCCCAGATAACAAGTGATAGGACAGCAGGAAATGGCCCGAAGCTGTGCTAGAGGAGGTTTAGACTGGATATTAGGGAAAATTTCTTCACTGAAAGGGTTGGAACAGGCATTGGAACAGGCTGCCCAGAGAAGTGGCTGAGTAAATATCCCTGGAAATATTTAAAAGATGTGTAGATGTGGCACTTAGGGACATGGTTTAATGATGAACTTGGAAGTGTTAACACCACAGTAATCTCAGAGGTCTTTTCCAACTTACAACTTTCAAACTTCTGATTCTATTGCAACTACTCAACGCCTGCAAGTCTTTCCAGGTCTGGCCCTAGGACTGATAAGTGACACAGCAGCATTTTTCATGTTCAGAAACAGGCCCACCAGCCACATGGAAGACATCAGGGTGGTACTGCCAAAGTGTCTGTATGGCACTACTGCAAACCAGGTAAAAAAACATGAAAGGGGACAAAGCATGAAGTGAGGCTCCAGGAAAGGCAGTTCTTGCAGGAGCTTCTTTTCTGTTTCCACCTGAATAAATTTGTTAAGTGACTCTTTCATGGAGTGTATTAACTAGTGATGTAATTTCAGGAAATAATCACAACTGCTGCTCTCACCTCAGCATAGCTCCCAGTTCTGTCAATCCGATGAACAATATCAATATTAATGTTGCTTAGGCGCTCCGAAAAGGTAAGAAACTGCAAAACAAAATCACACAATTCTCAGCACAGCCCTTCTAAATCTCTTTTAATAGCACACACACTGCAAACAGAAACCCCACTTCTAAAGACGGGCTGCCAGATAACACCGCTCAATATCAGTCCTTCAAGATTAAGGCAAAAGGTGCTTAAAACTCTCAGGAACGGGACCCTCTGCTACCCTGACCTGCAAAACCGAGGTTCGCAGCCCACGCATCTACACAACACAGTGAAAAAGAGGCAGAGAAATCTACCTAGATTTCAACAAACTGCCCCACTCTCAGCCTTCCTGGAACAACCCCCTGGTAAATGCCCTTTACTGAGTATTATTTTTTCATTGAGTTATGTCAGTTTCCCCCACTCGGGCGGGGGTGCTCCTGCTGCCTGTCAGGGTCGGTGAGCCGGCTGCCGGGGCTGCCGGGTGCGGGGCAGAAGCCGCCCTCCGGCCGCGCAGTCTCGGCCGGGACCCTGGCAGCGCTGAGCAGACCCTGCCGCGCCGCCGCCCTCACGCCTCCTGCCCCCCTGCCGCTCCGCCAGCCGCGCACGACCACTGAACTGACACCGACAGCCTGAGCTCCCTTTCCCCGGCCAGCAGCCGAGCCCGGGCGGGCGCTCACCCGGTGCGTGTTCCCCGACTTGTGGGCCGAGGGTTTGCTCTTCATGGTGGCGGCGATGGCTGCGGTCCCACAGCGAGTGCCACACGTGCGGCCCTACGCGCCGGGCGCCGCCATGCCGGGCACGGGCTGCCGGGAGCGGGGCGGGACCGCCGGCGGAAGGGGCGGGCGATGCTGAGCGGGACCCGTGCCCGGAGCTGCCGGAGGTGCTGTCCTCGTCTCACCTCGGTAGTGAGCGGTATTGCTCCAAGGGGTCTGGGTAGAGTAGCCCCGCTTCTCCCTTGTGTGTGCGCTCTAGTGTAGGGCTGCGGCTGGGGCACCTTGGTAACACGGGGAGGCCGCGGCGAAGACTAATTTATGCTATGGCGAAAGCATTATGAGGGGCAGCGCAGCCCGCAGCCCGCATTGATGGCTCCTCGCGAAACGGCCACTGCCCAGCTCCCTTATCTTAGTAGTGATTTTTGTCCGGACCTCAGCAATTTAAACAAAAATGCTCATCGCAAATTACATGCAAACCAAGTCCCCGCACGACAGCAAATGGTTACGGACTGGTCGCTTGCTGCAGTACCACGGCTTGTGGGAGCTTCTGCCTGCGGCTGCAGTTGCGGGAGGGGAAGGATGTGTGAGTGAGGTGGGATATGAACGTAAGGCTGGAAGGGGCTTTGGTGTGGGCACGTGTAGCACAAGCAGCTCGGGATCACGCCACCGTCCGAGGTTGCGTGTTGCACAGCTTGAGAAGCCGGCCCTGCCGAGGCTGCCTGTCCTGCCTGCTGCAGGCAGCTCAAGGCCACTTGAAACCAGGCGTGCAGGTTATTCAGATGGAGAGACACAAGGGTGGATTGGAGCACGGCCGAAGTTCACGATTAGGAGCACGTAGGGACCCACAACTTTGAACAGCCCCAACAGGTTAAGCAGTGCCAGGTGCATCCAGAAAGGCTGCCCACAGGCAGGCAGTAAGCCATTAACGTGATAGTCATCTGCACAGGTAGGGGAACGTGCTTGCTTCAGCACCTGTGCAGTCAGAGCTACTGAGACACCTCAGCTTCAAACCTTGCTCTTCTGCTGTTGGAATAGAAAGCACTTCTGGCATTTGCATTAGGTGGGAAGAGAATGCCTAATTGGACATTTAAGTTCGAAAAGGTTGGCTTCAGTGATTTTGAGGCTAAATATCTCCATAGAATGTGCAGCTAAAAGCATGTTGAGAGGTCTAGATCCACAAGAGCTTAGGCAGCAATATGTAACTGTTTAAGATCACAACCCTCCAGAAGTGGTTAGTAAATTCATTTACTATGTCTCCTACATATTGTGTACTTGTGGAAAACAGTCTAAGATATTTTTTCCCATTATGAATAGCATCTTGCAGAGCTGTAGATCTTCCTGGGATGGATGCACTACAAAATGATCCAAGTAAATGAGCAAAAATCTATCTCATGTAAAGTAATGGGGAGAAGAGCTCAGGTGTGCTGTGGGTGTTGCAGAAGTCATCATCAGCAAAAATAAAAGACACTAGAGGAAGTTTTTAAAAGGCTGAAAATGCTTCTTTGTGTTTGTAAACTGGCAAATTCTCAGAAGATTGAGACAGGGTAGACCTGTGGCTGCTCATGTTCCTGAGAGTTTCTAGGTGCAAGAGCTACTCATGGATTGCATTTCAGCCAGCACTGAATACCGCACTTGGAGGTGCATCTGAGTGAGCCTCAGGGTAGTAGCCCAGGTATCAATACCGGTATAGCCAGGACAGGAGGTCTGGTGCCTCAGCTGGCAAGGTTCAGTGACCCAGAAGGGCCCTTCCCCACTGCTGTATGAGCTGCAGCTATGTTAACAATATCTTTACTACATACACTCCCCTCTGACTGCAATGCCTCAAGCCTCAGGCCTTATTCTTTTACTTTTCCAGTAAGAGATGTGGTTTTCCCATCTCTGGGCAGGCCCCAGCTCCAACACCCTGTGATTATCTGATGGTACCTGCCAGCAATTCTCCTTCAGAAATCTATGCTAAAGGCATTAAAAATTAAAAGCAGATGGCCTTCTGAAGAGCAATGGCTTATTGGTAGTAATACCTCTAGAGGCCTGTAGAGGAAACCTTTGTAAAACAGTGCATGCATGTCTACCAAAGTAGTCACCCATGCAGATCTGACTTCTTCAAACACCCAGTGTGGGCTACAGCCACCAGTCCCTGACACTAATCCATCAGCACTTCTGAAACAGGTCTAAGATTCCTATGTCTCCTCATTCCTGGGCTTTTTAGTCCTGCAGTTCAAAATCTGCTTGATGGACTCAACAAAAGCCAGAGCCACTTTATGTAGAAGCAAAGCAGACTTGCCTTCTGGTAATGTGTAGTTCAGCCTTATAATAGTAATTGAGGTAAAAAACCTCAATATTTAACCCAGGATGGTCTGACAGGCCAGAATTAATTTCAAATAACCTACATGTTTACAATGCATGTGTCTGCCTTTGACCATTAACTTTAGGCTCCTTTTATATTCACTGAAGATACATTCTTGTACTTGAAATATCTGTGTTAGAATAGAATTAATTGTACTCTAAAATTTGTAGTCATGGAAAGTCTGGATGACCCCATTATATGTGCTTATCTACAACTGCCCCTGTGGATGCCCCACACATGACATGGCTCAATATCTACATAAATACACAGTATCCATACAGTTACCAGGTTGCCCTACTTCTGTCATATTATATGTGTATTAATCACAAGCCCATATGACACTGAGTTTCTGTCTTAAAGGGCATGTTACCTGGCAAAAAGACAATGAGCAGCCAGGTCAGCCTGTTTTTAACCAGAGGACATTGTAGGCATTGTAGGCCTAGGCACTCAGGTGTATGACCAAATTTTCGTTTTCCTACCATATTCATAGAGGTATGGTGGAGATGTGCCAGGAAAGGAATTTGCATAGGTAAATATATTGTAAGAGGATTTTCCCTTTCAAAATGAAATATAATAGGCTAACAGATGATCAGAAACAACTGTGAATTAGGCCAAACAACTTCCAATATTGGGTGCCCAAAGCTAGGTTGCTCAATCAGTATTAAAGACACTAAACAGTTATTTGAGCTGGGTGTGAAGCAAGAAGCCTTTCTCTTTGCCTATCTCGAGTCACCCCACAGAACAACTTGGGGTGCAGGGGCTGCAGGGTGTAGGGGGAAGCTGGCATGAGTTGAAGGCAGGTTATACAAGTGCATCATGCAGTTTGGTGTATTCTTTCAACTGAAGCAAACAGATTTATATTTTTTTAATTTGCCTGCAAAGTAAGAAGAGCCCTTTGTAATGCAATGGCATATTTTCACTGCCAGTTTCCTCCTCTGCTTTTAGCTGGCATTTTGCCTCATCTTGCGGGAGAAAACCCCACAAGATCATGCAGGATGTTGTTGAGAGCACTTCAAAATCAAAGCAGACAAGATACTGGAATCCTGTTCTGCAATCTGGTGAAACTGTTTGGCCACATTTTTTCTAATATGCCTGAAGCATAAAGATTCTGCAAATAATGCAACTCCAGGTCAATGCTAGCTGAGTCATGGGGAGAATTTCATCTACCCTTAGGTTTGCTGATCAGAGAGGGTTGGAACAAGGGGCTGGAATATAGATCCCAGATTTTCTGTCTGAAATATCCTGAAATTAGGGACTTTCCTCACAGACAGGGGCACTGACAATCTAATTCAACCCCTTGACACACCTAGGCCAGTGAGTTATCTTTTTCAAGTCTGAGTCCTGCTGCAGGACTGCACTAGCTCCATCTCTTGAAGTAAACTAAGCAGTTCCAGTCCACACCAATAAATCATCAACACAATCCCTAGCACAATTTTGATTTGTGCCAGTTTTGTGTCCAGTAGGAACCCACACCTAGGGGCTGTTTTTAGGCTTTGGTTTTCTGTTTGTTGTTTTGTTTTTTTTTTTTTTTTGGGGGGGGGGGGGTTGGTGGAGAAGAAACTTTTAGAATTTATTTGTATTAGAAAGAAAAAGGGCCTGATTTCTGCACAGACCACATGTACACTGCCTCAGGACAGGAGAGTTTGCAGTGGTGGCTGCCACAGCAGCAGCAGAACTGGCTACAACCTTGTTGAAAGCAACAGTAGCAGAAGCAGCAGCAGAAAAATTCATAGAGGAATCATGGAGCATGGAAAGGAAAACTGAAAGGCAGGATGGAGTCTTGTACCCCAAAAGAGATGTGGATGCTCTCCTGCATTTCATGCTCACCATAAAAATGAGGCGCATTTGGATCTGACAGAGACCATCTGGATTTCAGGCTGTCTGTCATGTGTCTGGGACTACTAACAGTCTCTTTACAGCATGCCATTCAGGGGAAAAGAAGGCCAGGTTCACTGAAAGGAATGGTATGTTCCTGGCATAGAATAGAAGGTAATGTACAAAGCAATTGATGCTGTTCTTCATATCTCTGCATCCATCTCATTAATGCAACAAAAGTTAGGTACCTAGATTTGATGTTTTGGCTAATTAATTTGCTGCCTTTTTTTTCTTATTTGAAGCTTGAACTGTCATACTATTCATGCAGCTCTAACTTTACACTCAAATTCCAATGAAGTCAGTACTTCAGTTATCCATTCCTGATCTCATAGATCCAAAAGACATAGTGTACAAAAGCTGAAACTCTAAAGAAAAGGTCTAATAATCTCAGTTTTGCAGTGTACTGTAAGGAAAAAACATTTAATACATACCCTTAAGATGAGACTGCTAGCAAGCAGTCTAATTTGGATGTGTACCATTGAGTGAAATATTTTTGGGTAGCTTAGAAAAGTGGAAGAACTTACGAACATCAGGAGACAAAGCAGCCCTTCTTGGCACTTCCACTGTGTCATAAGCTGCTGTTACCGGCTGCTAAGTTATAGATATTCATGAGAAATATCCAATATTAGTCCATATAAAGCAGAAAAAAAACCCAATAAAGCATAAAGAAATCAAACCAAACCAACCAACCAGCAAAACACCAAAAATTTTATTGATGCTGTAACTGTAGAGATGTTGCTAACACTAAGAAAAAAATAGGCCTGTCCCTTCTTACAATAAATTTAAGTATGTTTTTGGATCCTGCTGCTGCTTTTAATACCTATTTGTGGGTCTAATTTATGATCAGATCAAATAGGAGCCATTGAAAGAACTGATAAAACAAACACACTGAAATAATATATCCCTATATAAAAGATATCTAGGTAGAGACTGACACTTCAGTAATAAAGGAAATGGAAATGAGCCTCAGCCTTCAAGTAAGAGAGAGAACCCAAAAGACTCTGAAGCAGATGAAGTCCAGATAGCACCAGAAATAGGTGCAACAAATCCCACGTTATAGAGGAAAACAGAAGAAACAAACCAAGCCAAAGTCAACAGGTGCAGATGGTTGGACCTGAGGGAAAAACCTCCTTCCCTATCTACTTTAGTGATGGATGTTGCTTTGGGGGTGTCTGACAAACAAACCAATTAAACACATAGAGCAAGTGTAAATATGCATAACTGCCTTCAAACATTTCCTAGGAATGTGATCTCAGCATGGACAGCCTTGACAGAGAGTAGAAGAAGAACTGAAGATGATCGAAAAGGAGTTTCAAAGAGAGACAAAGCAGTCGGTTCCAAAAGACATTAAAAAATTGGAAGAATGAAGTGGGTAGGAAACAGCAATTTTGGGGGAAATGCCTCATGGGACTGTGGGTCCATAAAAAAAGAGGATTCGTGCAGAGGAAGTGTGAGGGAGAGGAGAAAGTTTCTTAATGTGAAGAGATGGGGGCAGAGATGAAAGGATTGAGGGAGCACAGGGGATTCAGCAGTAGCAATTACGAAGACAGATGGGAAGCAGATAATAAGGGAGATGTCAGAACTGGTGATAGACACTCTGGATTATGAATGGAAAAATAATATAATCAAAAGGCTAGTTAGGTCACTGGGGTTGTGGCAGGCAACATTTTTCAGAGTATTTTGGAGTGGCAGAGTTAGGCTCATTTCCAGAGGCTTCCTCTTTACAAAACGCAGAGAGACAGGCTCCTCCAGGGAGCATATCAAAGCAGCAGTTTCTTTCTGAAGAGCCTGTCTCTCTCCTCCAGTAGGGAGCCAAGTGCATAACCGAAGTACCTACATGGTACACCTAAAGCAAACACATACCAAAATAACACCAGCTAGAACGTATGAACTGAGATAGTTTGGATAGCAGGTAGTGAAAAAAAAAAGGAAACAACAGAAACAAAATAAGGAATTTCAGAAAAATTTACTCAGAAAACAAATCAATTTTTGTTGATCATTCTGGTGAACATTTGACAGCCCTTTCTCATACATTAACTGCAAGTAAGCAAACTAGTTGAATTGTAATTCTGTTGATACAGAATTGAACACCTTAAATAAACAAATGATCCCAAAGCCATGGGAATAAAGTTCAATCATGTAACTTATTTATCCGTTTGAGTTAAAGAAGTAAAATCTGTACCACAATTTTATTACCATACTAATTGTTCTCTTGTGCAAATATTTATGTGTGCTACATCTCACCACATGGACAGTCCATAAATAAATTTTGAAATTTGTGCTTTTAGATGAAAGAGAATTCTCCAGAAAATGCATTATAGACTCCTAATCATTCAGATTTCAATGCTCAGTAGTCAAGGCTAACTTAAGTACTTCCTTCAATCCTGGAGCACTGACTGTTGGTTTTAAAAGGTGTGCTGCTATTAGTGGGTTACACAACCTGAAGCTTCCTTCTCAGAATCATTAAGTACTCACATGTAAATTATTTTTCTTGCAAACTGCTTTCATTCGAATGTCAGTGGAATGCAAAAATAGAAAAAACAAACAAGTAAGTAAGCGTCATTCAAAATGTCAGCATAAACCATGACTTTTATGACTCTTTGGCTCTTTTCTCCTTGTTGATCTCTTTCTTTCAAGTCACTCTTTCTGTCCTTGTGTCCCAGACATACTCAGCATGAGAGGACAAGCACTTCAAGGAAACAAGTTGTTACCCTGAAAGACTTCCTGATGATTAGGGTCTGAAGCAAAGACCTTTCACAAATCTACACCTCTTCAAATATAGGATTTGGATAGGATGACGATTGGAAATGCCACAGACACAGAATTAGGGAACCATGCTTCTTAAAATATTTAACTTGTTACACTGGTGGTTTTTTAAGACATAAGACACTTGCAAATGTCATTGCTTCCTTGTTATTGCCCACAAACAGAACACAGTCTGTGCAAGAGGCATTTCTATAAAATTACTACCAGAAAAACGTTTCTGAAAGGATGATTGGAAATATAACCTGGTGATATTATTGGAAATAAAGAGGTAACAATTATGGGGCATCTCTGTAAAAGAAAATCCTGGTGCTCAAAATACATGTGCCAAGTGACTACTTCTAAGAAACTCACCCAAATTTCACAAGGAATATTGCTCCTGCTGCTGCTGCTGCTCTTCTGAATACCCTTGCAGGGTAATTCTGTCATGTCCAAACGCTATTAACAGAAAAAGGGCTGACAAAAAATAATTTAAAAGAAAGCTAAGCAAATAGCTAAACAAGACTGTGGGATACTTCTCTAAGACATCTGCTCTGGTTTAGGCTGGGATAGTTAATTTTCTTTTTAGTAGCTGGTACAGTGCTGCATTTTGAATGCCCTATGAGATGAGTGTTGATAACATACTGCTGTTTTTATTGTTGCTAAATTGTGCCTACCTTAAGCCAAGACTTTTCAGTTTCCCATACTCTGCCAGTGAGCAGGTGCACAAGAACGTGGGAGGGAGCACGGCCAGTGCAGCTGATCCAAACTAGCCAAAGGTATATTCCATACCACAGAACATCATTCCCAGTATATAAACTGAGAGGAGTTGGCCAGGAGATGCTGGTGGCTGCTCAGGTGTGGGCTGGGCATCAGTCAGCAGGTGGTGAGCAATTGTATTATGCATTGCTTGTTTTGGGTTCCTGCCACCCCCTTTAATTAAAGTTATTGTCATTATTATAAATATTATTATTGGATTTTATTTTGTTTCACTTATTAAACTGCTCTTATCTCAACCCACGAGTTTTACTTTTCTTTTTTTTCCATTCCTCCCCCCCACTGCAAGGTGGGGGGCAGGCAGTGATTGAGTGGCTGTGTGGTACTTAGCTGCTGGCTGGGATTAAACCACAACAGGAGCATTAAACCAGGAGAAGCAAAGGAAATTATGGTGGTAGTCAGGTATCTAGCTATACTATGCCCAGCAATTCGAAACAGCAGTGTGTGGAAAAGCACCGCAAGTAGGAGAGATCAGGGAGTATCCAAACACCCTAACTGATGTTCAGAAATATGAAACACCATCACCAATGAGCTTCGTTTACACCAAATGCAACAGGCTTCTCAAGATGACAAGTGATGCTGTAGAGGAAGAAGTTGCTGCAATAAAAATCTTCCAAAAGTAAAAGAAGTGCATTTTTACTCGAAGTATTGCATTGCAAGAAAAGTTAAACTGTCTAATTAGGGGTCAGTGATTAATTTTGATATGGTATTCCTAACAATAACTGTGATGTAAAGGAAATTTAACAGGTAGCTCCATTAACAGAGAAGTAAATGGAACCTGGATCCTCATATCACTGTGCCTTAGTGTTGGTTGTCTTGTGAACTTAAGAAGATGAGAAACTTTGCCTGCAGTTTTGTGTTTTTAAGGTCTTTCTCTCAAACGGTTTCGCCATTACCTAATAGAGGTTCAGCTCCTGCAGCAGTCTTCCTTTCAACAGGAACATTTATGGGATCCGGCATTTTTTCCCCTCTACTTTAATGCAACTGGTAGCTCCTTAATCTTTCTGAGCCCCGAATCTATCTAGATTTGGTGATGGTGTTCTGTGGTCATTGCATGAAGTGCTAACACCTTCCACATGCATACATGTATATATAAATACAGGGCATGATCCCACATCCCTTATTCCCTAACAAATCATCCATTTTTGAAGATTTTGTTTTCAGATTATTTTGTTTATTTGTTTTTACCAGCAGCCAGCCATTTTCTGACAAGGTTTCAAAACTGATCCCTGTGTAAGCAGCAGAGAACAGTGACCAGTCCTGACACTACACAGGAGTAAAAGTGAGCTACAAACTGTTCTTCATCTGCAAATTTAGCTCAGCTGGTGTATGTACAGCTGAACCCCGCACAGTCTGAAACTTCACACTCAAGCAAGAAATTACTGAAATTTGGAGAGCTCCCAGACTGCAAAAGCAAAATGCAAAGGATCTTGCATCACCACTGAACAATGGTCATCAGGCTACCAGTGCTCTCCTTCCTCATTTAGAGTTGTTTTTGCCCATGCCCACATTTGCCTACAAGCAGGATAATCCCTCAAAGTCTATTTTCACAACTTAGTCCAGAGAGGTGGGCAGCGTCTCTCCAAGTTCAGGGCTCAATATATTTGTCTCGTCTACAGAAGAAAATCCATCCCACTGATCTCCCAATGCAGTGGCCCATCCACATGAAAAATAACAGGTAGGGAAAGTCCTTCCAAGCAATACAGACTTCCAGTAACACCTCACAGAGCTGTCCCGTAGTGGAAATGAGCCTAATACAATCACAAGGAAGGAACCATTTGGAACCCATAGGACAGTCTGGGGTTTTTTTAGTCAGATCCATGGCATTTTTAATTTGAGGGTGCTGGAGAGATATGAATCTTATCCCTCTTGCTATTAAACACTGAGTCCCACTGATGTCAGTAGATCTTACAGAAACAGAGTCACAGGGGCAGTGAGATGAGACATCACGTAAGGCCCAGTGGAGATGGGGCAAAGTATTACAAGAAGACAATGAAATAAACTCTGAGCTTGGAAGACATTTACATATCTATTGTAGCAATGACAAAAAGCAAATATCTGCAGTTTTGTCTCTGTTACACAGCACAAATCAATGGAGCTAATTTGGTTCTGCATGTGAAAAAATCCAGAAAAACATTTAGTCCTGTTCTCCATGTTCACTTGCTGTGATTTAGAACATGGCCATAATACAGACTTGCTGCTGGTTCCAAAAATGGAAACATCCACATGGGAGGATCCAGCCTTTCATACCATATTGGTCATGATGACATTTGAAAGACAATTGCCTAACACTACTGGTAAAAGAACCAAGATGCCACCTGAAACCAGAGTTATGTGCATTTCCTCATAGCTGCTTGTGTTTCAGTTAAGAAACATGATTTGTTTTCCAGTACATGTTATCACTTGCTGTGTTTACATTATGTCAAAAATTTTAAAGAAGCAGAATCAAAATTGTATTAATCCTGTGTAATTAATATTTTAAATACATCTTATTGTTTGAATGGTTTGAGCAACATTTCCTGAAGGAGTGCAAACAGGAAACACTGAGCATGAAGCTCTGAGCAGCACAAGCTGTGGGTCTGGGCTGGAGCCCATTTATGTCCTTCCTGAGAAAAACGGGTCATGCCGTTTGACTACAAATACTTTTTTTTTGGACGATACAAGTTCATTGCCCTGAGTGGGAATGTGCTGATTTTGATTGAAGCTTTGCTTGGAAGGTTTCTCATCTTTCATGTTGTCAAAAGCTGATTTAGGTCAACCACTTCAGATGATCAATAAATCAATAGCCTAATTGGTAGGTGTAGGGCATAGGTTTCTTTCTCATTCTTCCTCAACAGGACATCTGGAAGCTCTTACTCATTGTATAAGTAATTAGAGAGTAATTGGGCCAGAGAGACCGATGCCCTGACCTGCTGTGGAGATTAGGATATGCCACTTGCACACCACGGCCAGCTTCTGTCTCTTCAGGGAGATTCATACTCCCAGATAGGCATCTAGACACCAGACGAACACAGACATGATTTCACAGCTCAGCTTTATAATCCTGCCAGACCAGACTTCTACCTGCTCCCCCTCCTTCAAATATGCACTCAGAAATAACTCCAAAAGGCCCACAAATCCAGAGCTCCCAAGGAGAGAGGTTTTCCATCATCTGTGCTTGGCTGCCAGGTGTCTGGCCATTTCTGTTTAAGATACAGAAGGCTGCTGAAAACCACATCTCAAAGTGATAAGATACAGGCAGGTCGGAGCACCTTGAGCAGAATCCAGAGCACCTGCAGGAAAGACTAGTTTCCAGCTTATCCAGCTGTGGATAAGAGCCAGAAGAGGCTGGGCAGGACGAAAACTTAACCTACCTTCCACAGAGGAAAACTGGGTAATTTTTAATCCTCGGGCTGATTCTGACTTTTACTAGGTAATCACCTCCAGCATAGCACTTTGGCAATGTACAGTTCAAGATGGAAAGCTACTGTGCAAAGTTGCCTTCAAATCCCATAGGTGTTTTTGATGTATTTCTCTCTGGGTAAGGTGTGTGAAGCTCCATTTGTGATATTCCTGTGCACTTTGACTCTTGAACCTGTGATTAGTTGAAGACTGTTAGTAAAACTTCTGTGAGCACAGTGCAGGTGGTAGGGTTTCCCTGTTGCAAAACTGCAATGTTCAGCAACTCGCCTTGGTAAATCTGATTCAGTGAGTTTCCCTCCAGATTGCACAAGTCATGGAAATGTATATATTAAATATATACATTTATAAATATATTTTCACCTCCGCCCTTTGGAGAGATGGTGGAATATGCTAATGAGAGAGGGTAGATTCCCCATCCTGGGGAACTCTCGTGTGAAATGTCTTCCCTCCAAAAGCTCTGGAGCGCGACCCAAGTTTGCGGTGTAACCGCGTTCAGGCGGGGCTGTGCCGTGGCGCCATCCCGCGGCCCGGGGGCGCGGGGCGGGCTGCCCTGGCCCGGGATCGCCGCCCCTTCTCGCTCCGCGGGGGCGCTCAGCGCCGCGGGGAGGAGCGGGCACCGGGACCGTATAAGGCCCGCCCGCCGTCCCGGCCCCAGCACTCGCACAGCGGCTCCCGGCGCAGCCCGCTCCCGCCGCCGGGACACGCAGCGGGGATCTGCGCGGGGCACTCCGCAGCGCATCTGTCCCCGGAGCGGCCACCGCACCGCTCCTGTCCCGGCGGGGAACACCGCACAACATCGCACCTGTCCCGGCGGGGAACACCGCACAGCATCGCACCTGTCCCGGCGGGGAACACCGCACAGCATCGCACCTGTCCCGGCGGGGAACACCGCACAGCATCGCACCTGTCCCGGCGGGGGACACCGCACCGCAGCGCTCCGCACCTGTTCCACCCGCGGACTGCATCGCACCTTTTTGCGTCTGTCCCGTTGGTGTCACCGCACGGCACCTGCCCCAGCCCGGAGGTGCCCGTCCCCATCAGCTTTCTCCTGCCTAGACCGCCCCGTGCCAGCCGTGCGGGAGCAGCAGCAGCCCCTCTGATTTCGGGGAAAGTCCTTGGTTCCAAGGGTGAGTTCCCCAGGTAGAATGGCGCGCTTCACCGTCTGGGACTATGTGGTCTTTGCGGCCATGCTGCTCATCTCAGCCGTCATTGGCATCTACTACGCCTTCGTCGGAGGGGGGCAAAAGACATCAAAGGACTTCCTCATGGCAGGCCGCAGCATGAGTGCTCTCCCGGTTGCACTCTCCCTCACGGCCAGCTTCATGTCAGCCGTCACGGTGCTGGGCACCCCTGCTGAGATCTATCGCTACGGTGCTATCTTCTGCATCTTTGCCATCACGTACGGCCTGGTGGTGCTGTGCAGTGCCGAGATCTTCCTGCCCGTCTTCTACAAGCTGGGCATTACCAGCACCTATGAGGTAAGGTGGAGTGGAAAGACTCTATCCCCAGCTTTTAGGAAGCTCGGGGTTTTCTCATGCCTGCTTTCTACATGTCTGCCCTCCATCTTCTGCCAGGTTCTCTGCACTCTGGGCTGTCCTATATCACCACACTCCTGAGAGCATGCTGCAACCCTCTCTGTCCCCAAGTCTGCCCACGCTGTCTCTGCAGACAGGTGATGCTTAACTCTACTGCCTTAGCTCAGGAGCTGTGTGTCATACCAGTTTTGTTTCCTCATGCCAGATACTCAGTTCAGTAGGTGGATTAATCCTAGTGCAGCTTGGATGGTGACATGCCATTAATCATCTTTAATTAATATGCCAAAACCAGAGCACAAAAGCATCTGCTATAGGAACCAGAGTTCTCTTACCACATCGCACTCCCTCTGCATTGGTTTTTTAAGCTTAGGTGCAACCACAATAGTCCCCCTTAGGCAGAGTGTGTATTTGTGCTGTTCCTAGAGATTTTGAAGAGACTCCTTGTCCCCTGAGGCTGTTTACACTACTAAATGTCTTCTCCATCATGACTGTATGAGTAGGTCAGCAAGTACTCTGTGTCTGTGAAAGTTTTCTTACTTCCACCAAAACAAGGCTGAGCTAATCTTCATCTCAATGTGTAAGTTAAAGCTATAGTCATCATCACTGAAATATCTGGGGTAGTGGGAGAATCACAGGTCGACTCTGACAGTTTTGGGGTGGGGAAGCATCTGGTCAGTGCTTTCTTCTGATTCAGAATGTCTGTGCAACCTGTTAATCTTCCTGCATGAAGGTAGTTCCTAGCTGCAGATTTGGAAAGAAACTGCTCTTTTTGCAGACGACTTTGGGAAAGGAGCATCGGTGCAGGTGAAAGTCCTTGACTGTCTACTTTGGTCTTTAACATTTTATTACACTGAACAGAGGCATTGCAGCACTGAAGGCTGAAAACAAGATTTCTTTTGGTAGATTTAGATAAGAATTCACTAACAGGAATCTCTGGTATCTTCCAGTGCATTTTAATCTACTAATCTTTGGACTGTCATGATGATACTTAAATGGGGCTCTTTAAAACAAAGGCTTATGATCATGACTGGAAACTCACTGATTATCTTGGTGTTGGTCAGAGTTATGCACCTATAAAAGAAACATCTTCTATCTTTGGACAGAGTTCAGATTTTTAACAACCTTTTGTGTCTGTCCAGGAGTTCAAGATTACTTCCTTGTGTGGACATGCTGACAGATTACATTTTAAATGCTCAGTTCATGAGTGAGCCCTTTGATATGATTAAGTGTTTATCTGTGTTGGTTGAACAGATTCATCAGGAAAATGAGATCTCTTTTGTACAACCACACACCAAGAGGGCTTTTAGGACAGATGGTGGTAAGAAATCTGCTCTACGGCATGACAAACTCATTTAGAGGTTGTTCTGTTCCAGACTAGATAGAAAAGTGAGGGTTCCTGTTTCACAAAAGGCTAAATTTTCACTTACCAGTAGAATATGGCAGGCTGCCTTGGGCAGTGCAGGTGAGGTTAACTTGGGAAGAAGCTGCTGACCACTGAAAGTCTTCCCTGTCCCACAACAGTTCAGATGGACACACATAATGCCAGAGTTTCCAAACTGACTAAGAGGTAGTAATAGTCACAATGTTTTCTTTTTCTAATGTCTCAACACTAGTAGTGCAGAGTCAAAAGTTGGACTTGATTCTTGTGTGTCTTTGTCCCTTTCAACTCAGCATATTTAATGATTCTGTGATAATGTGTCCTAGTCTTTTCTGTAGACTGCCTTGTATAGTGACTAGCTTATGTCTACTTCACTTGCTTGTGTTATTACTCAGTGATGAGCTCTGTAAAGAAATATCAAACCAAGCTGAAAGAGATACCAAACATGGATACTCTAGGAGTTTTGGCCATTCATGAAAATGTAAAAGCAATGCTCTTGCTCTTTCTGTATTGCTCATCACTTCATTCTAATACTTAGTAGTGCAAAATTTCAATACAAACATTTGTTTTTTCTTCTTTTTGCAGTATTTAGAACTTCGATTTAATAAATATCTACGCCTCTGTGGAACGGTCCTTTTCATAATACAAACGGCAAGTAAACTTCAAAAGCTGTTCTGTGGTCCTCAGGGCCACCAGAGTTGTTTGGTTGAGTGTAACTGGCTGTTTTCTCTGAGCAGTTGATGAGGTTACCACTGTGCCTGGGTGGCTGGGAGCAGGAGAAACAAAGCTCTTTCAGCTCCACAGCAGTGAGATGGGGAGCGGACACTGGGCTACCTGCCTGTTGGGTCTCTGTGGGCATTGTTGAATACCCAGAGCAGTCGCTTGACATCAGCACCATGCCAAGAGACGAGCGACCCTTCACTACAGGATAGCAGTGTGAGGAGCAGTCATTCGCTTGCCTGCTGGGGAAACCTGCAATGAGTCCGAAATGTAAACATGCCCCAATTATCTACAGTGGCAGTTTTTACCCTCTGGTGTGTGGATTCTCAGAGTCTGACTAATTCTCAAGGGTCAGTGAGAGGTGACAAAACAGGCTGTTAGGAGCTGTCATTTACTTACTGCACAAGGGTTTGCACCACCACCACCGCCACTGGAAAAACCTTAGGTGTCTGCCAACTGAGAAGTATAAAATTACTGCCCTAGGGAATGTTAAATTAAAGCAGTCTCTGAAGTTATTGTTGGTACAGTTTGCTGTATCTGGCCCTTTCAAAGAGTCAGTACGAGACCACAGTCTTTAAATGTCAGTAAGCATGTGTCAAATGCACCAGATCAAAAATGTGTTCTTCCCACAATTTTGAAGTGGACTTCTCTGGTAGTTCAAAGTAAAATTGACTATGCAATCAGAAAGCTTTTTAAGTTACATGCTTGTTTTTTGTTCATTTTTGTATTTTTTAAGGCACACCAGAAGTTACAGGGCAATGACACTTGCACCAATAAGATGGTTCCCAATGCAGTGCTCATTAGTTATTTGAGCAGTGCTGCTTAGCTGCCTTTTACAGATACACAAGCTCATGGAAAAAGAGTGCTAGCATGTGTGAAACCTGACACTGTTTCACCAGCACATATGAAGACATCACAATTGTGTAAGTTGGAAAAACTAAGGGTAATCTTTGCTTGCAAAGATGAGAAAAATAATTCTATGCAACTTAAATACATGCTCAAGGAAATTAACCAAAAATCTATATGTGTCTTTTTCTGCTGAGTACTTACAATTTAACCTGAATAAATTAAATACTAGTGAGGAAAGAAAGCCTCCCAAGATTTTAATGGTACAATTTTAACTCTTCTGTGAATATTGGCATATACTTAAAAGAAGGTAAAGGATATATAATAGTACAGCCAAAAAAACCCTACTGAAGAAGTGGAAAGATTGTATCAGTCTTATTTAAATTCACACAAAAATGTGATCATAATTGTAACAAGTTTTAATTTCTGATGTTTAAAAGCTTCTGGTACTTCTTTGCTGTGTATGAGAAGTTCTCATGCTGAATCCAGTGAATTAGCAGGCTTGAAGAGATACGAGTTTGACTGATGGACTATTAGAAGGAAAAAGAATTCGCTTGATGATTGCATCCAAAGCATTACAGTAAATAGCTAAATATTCTGATGAAAACCAGTAATGAGTGCTGTATGTACTGGAACCAGTACTATTTAATAACTTCATTAATGACATAGATAGTGAGAATGAGCTCACCCTCAGCAAGTTTGTGGATGACACCATGCTTAGTGGTGCAAGTGATTCACTGAAGGGAAGCGGTGCCATCCAGAGGGACCTTGACAGACGTGAGGAGTGGCCCCATAAAATTCAACAAACCCATGTGCAAGATCCTGCACATGGATTGGGGCAGTCACAAATATCAGTACAGACTGTGGGACCAACTGACTGGGAGCAGCCTTGCAGGGGAGGACTTGGAGATACTGGTGCATGAAAAATTTGAATCAAGCCAGAAAGTCTGGTCACAGCCCAGAAAGTCAATTCCATCCTTCACAAAAAGAAGTGTGACCAGCAGGTTAAGGGAGGTGATTCTCCCTGTCTACTCCACTCTTGTGAGACCCCACCTGAAGTACTGCGTTTAGCTGTGGGGGTGCCCAGCACAAGAAAGACATGGACCTCTTGAGCAAGGTCCAGAGGATGACCACAAAAATGGTCTGGGTGGTGGATCCCCTCTCCTCTGAAGAAAGGCTGGGAAAGTTGGGATTAATTGTTCAGCCTGGAGAAGTCTGTGATGAGACCTTATTGCAGCCTTTTAAAGGGGACTTATGAGAAAGGTGGAGACTTTTTACCAAGGCCTGTAGTGACAAGGCAAGGGATAATAGTTTTAAACTGAAAGAGTGTGTATAAAGAATAATTTTTTTGCAACGAGGATAGTGGGATACTGGACCATGTAGCCTGGAGAAGTGCAATGGCCCATCCCTGGGAGTGTTCAAAGTCAGACTGGATGGGGCACTGAGCAATTTGATCTAGTGTAAGGTGTGCCTGTCCATGGCAGGGGTGTTGGACTAGATGATCTGGAAAGGACCATTCCCACACAAACCATTCTATGATTCTGTGTTTCAGCAGCACATGTTGACAGTTACTGTATGAACAGCAAGTCACACATTGACTCGGTCAGACAGGTGTCAGGAGCTGGCTGGGAAGTGACGCAGGTGGTTCTGAGGAGATAATCACCAGGGACTAGTCAGGATGGCACCTTTCTTCTCATACAAGCTATATATGAAAATCTGGAGAGGACTCATGGCACTGAGAGAAAAAAGCATGCACACACAGTAGCAGGGAGTAGCACATGGGTAGGAATAACTATTTCCCCAATGGCTCCCTTAACTTCCTGGCATGTGCAGCAGGGGGTCAGGGCAATTAGGTTAGGCTGGGTGAAGCAGCTTCTCCATACTCATTTCCTCATACAGCTGGAGAACTGCTCACTCCCGTTGCCTCTTGGCTCTGTCCCCAGCATAGCTGTTGGCCATGTGGTAGAGCTCCACCTCGGGAACTGGCTTTGATCTGCTCAGAAGCCATGGCAAGTAATTCAGTGGTTAGCAATCCTGCTCTGGTTTGCCACCTGTGCTTAGGGTGGACACTTGCAGGAAGGGCAGAAGCTGACTGAATCCTGAATGACATCTGATTTTGCTGTTTTCCCATGCCCAAATCCCATCCCTGTCAATCAGGAAGTCAGAAGAGTCCAGCTGTGGAAAGCTGATGCACGTCAGCTCGCAACCTATTGGTGATCTAGATGCTTTGTATGAAGACCATTGACCTTCACAGAAGGTTGTCAGCACCTTGCAAGCTGTATTCTCCTGACCCATGTCACAGCTGAGCTTTTGGCAGTAATGACAGTGATGAAAAAGCAAACAGGATTTAAAACCATATACAAAGAAATTGTTGAGGATATCAGTGTATGAATCCCATTGTGCCCTCAAAAGTAGATGAGTAGCTTCTTGATTTGTCTGTATCTTTACTGTGGTTGAAAATATAATCACGTATGGCATCGTTTTACAGGATGAAGGTTATATAATTCCTTGTAACCCTATCCATAATGACTAACTAATGTCATATTTTGTGTTCTTACTCGCATAAATTATAGCTGAATACTGAGAAGTATATTGATCTCAAGACTGAGAAAATGATAGTAATAGATTCCTTGACAAACCATGTGTAAACCTCATTAACTTCCTTTTGCTCTTGTTTCCTTTGCAGTATTAAAGGAATAAAATAAGTTAATTATAGAAGCCAGGAGAAGATGAAGATGGATTTTGTATTTAAGAGTCCCTGGTATTTGTTTTAAGAACACTAGGCTGCGAGACTAGATATTTGTCTTCTACTTGGAATTATTTGTCAACAGTTACGAATTTAGGAAATATAGACTACACAGATACTTGAAAAGAAATCATCTCAGAAAGTTATCACCTTTCCAGGAATTTACATTTATTTTGATCTTTCCTTTTTTTTTCCCCTCCGTAGACTTTATACACTGGTATTGTCATTTATGCTCCAGCTTTAGCACTAAATCAAGGTAAGATGAGTACACTGCAACTTTTCTTCTACTGATATAATTTCTTCTGCACATAATACTGGTATGGTGGGGTTTTTTGGTAATGCAACACCTAAAAATACAGCTCAAGGCTTGACTGTGAAGTCTTTTAATGGGAATTCTGTAATCCTAGTCCCTTAATCCCTACCTGTAAGGAATTACAGAAGAGATTTATGGGAATACTGGCTCTCATTTACTCTACCTCTGACGCAAAACCTGTAGATAATGGCTTATTCAGAAAAGTTGAGATGACTTAAGTAAATTTTGGAGGCATTTCAGGCACTAAAGATAAATTTAATTCCTCTGGTTAAGTGCTATTCTTCTAGGTCAGAGCAAGACAAAAGTTCTATAAATATGGTTTTGGGTTGCCTGGAGCTGTTTAATGTGGTCTGTCCTTTTTCCAGGAAAACCAAATCAACAGCGAAGAGATTGTTAACTTAAGATGTTTATTGTGATATTTACAAAGTTAAATATTTCCATTTTCTACTTCACAATGACTCTTTGATTTGAAAATGAGCCACATGGATTTCTAAAAGGGCAAAAGCTTTTCTGTGGAGCCAAATTAAACTTTTAATCTGACACCATTAATTTGTTCATTTGGCAAGAAAAGGGAATAACAAAATGCAAATAAAAAATGAATCATTTTGGCTAGAATCAAGTCACAGTTCTTCTGCTTATTAAATGTTTTTTTCTGCCTTGTTCATTGAATGAAAAGGAAGAAAATATCTAACACTCTCTGTACTGGTTTCCTCCAGTGTATAAGTCCCACAGGTTTTGTGTCTTAGATATTTATATTTGCCTTGCAAATACACGCTAAACCAAGCCATGACTTAGCTGGCTCCTAATTAGAATTACACATGTTTTTCACTAGTTTTGTTTCAGTGTTTCTCATTAGCCTGAGCTCTCTATCAGGGAGCCCCCTGATGCCCTGCCTGGCAGCAGGTGAGCATGACAGCCTGCGTGTCAGCCACAGCATAGTGCTGTATAGCAGAAACATATGATCCTTAAGGAAGAAGAAAAGAAAGGCTTGTACTCTTGACATTGTTCCAGACAATGCTTGGATACCCTTGTCTCTGTGGAGAACTCCATACTGTTTACTTGCTTTAATCCCTGCCTAAAGGCAGGTAGCAATTAAGGGCAGGTACTTCAAGGAAGGACATGTAAAACTTGCCTGAGTTGGGATATATTGGCTGTGTTGTTTGGCTGCGCTCACATTAAAGGTAAACAGCTTTCTAGATGCTGAAATGGATCTCAACTTCTTAGCGGTTTCCAAATCTGTAACAACTGTTTCTGTTTTAGAGCTGGTTAGGGTGAATCCCATGGTTTAGACACACTAATCTTTTCATTGCCATTTATACCTCCTACTTTTGCACTTATTTCTAGCTTTATTCAGTAATTGACCTTCAGTGTTTTGTCCCCAATGCCTCATTCACACTGATACCATTTCCCTCTCTTTCAGTCACTGGCTTTGACTTGTGGGGCGCAGTGGTGGCGACTGGTGTGGTCTGTACATTCTACTGCACACTGGTACGTGGGTCCTTCCACTTGCATCAAATATGGAAGTTATTAAAAAGTAGCCTAATAATCAGGTTACTCCATGGAATTACATTTTACAGGTGTAGCCACAGTACCATATTCACCCAGGGACCTCTCTGGATGCATAGGCAGCCACTATGCAACACAAATCTTTCCTGTTATGATACACTCAAACTTTTGTTGTTGCTGAAAGAATAGCAAAAAAGGTAGATTTCCCTTTCTAAAACTCCTCCTGTGATTTTTCTTGCGATGTGGAAGGGTTTTGCTGTGCAATTTGTCAAACACCTTCTCAGTGCAGCTGTAACAGTCTGTGTTACTGAATAGAGCCACTGGAAATAGCAAGCCACATGAACAGATTAATTTAGTGTTAATTGACCAAGTGTCTAGAAGTGATGAAACAGAACCTCAGTGACAAATTTATTTGCATATGTTGGATTAAATCATCTTTGGTTTTATTCAGATGACTGGTATACCTTCTGGAGTTAGTGGTACTGTATGTACGTAAGACGAGCACTGTCTGAAAATTCATCTTTTGATACAAACTTCTGAATTGGCTTAGGTGGTGAAGTAAATACTGGATTAAACTACGTGTATGACCAAAGTAAATTCCCGTGCACTTCAAAAAAAGGACCAGGATGTCCTGAATAGGTTCCAGAATACAGTTCCTAAAGACACCAGTACAGAATTAGTTCTATTAAAGAAGAAGATGCAATTCAGCTATTATGCATACTGCAGATGCTAATGTTTCTGTTAGTTGAATGTGAGTGCAAAGCAAGAGTGCTGCTGCCTTGCTGTACCTGACACGTGCTGTTCCTCTTGCAGGGCGGTCTGAAGGCAGTAGTGTGGACAGATGTTTTCCAGGTTGGAATCATGGTTGCTGGATTTTCATCTGTGATTATACGAGCTGTGGTGGTTCAGGATGGAATTGGACGCATTGTAAATGATTCCTACCATGGAGGAAGATTAAACTTCTGGGAGTGAGTTTGTACTTGCAGAGGATGTGCCTCTCTGTTCCTAGAAATAGAGCTCATGTGACTAACTGTGAAATTAAACTACTACTGAGGGAGGAGGAAAGCAGAAGTTGTGACCCAGTTTCTGCATATTTTTAAACAAGTTTACCTAGTCTGAGGGATATTTTTTAGGTTTTACACCATGCAAAATCCTGGAAAGAGAAAAACCTTTTTACTTTGTCAAGTAGGCGTTTTAAGGATACATTTGGGATTCCTCTGGAAGAGAATGGTGAATAGGAGAGGGCAGTGGTATTTATAATTACAATTTGCAAACAACTGATTTGGCATTTCAGCAACTGGACCAAAACAAAGGGAATGGAGTTAGGTTTTGCCTAATCTGAAAAAGGGAAATGTTTTTCTTTTCCCTGAAAGAAAAAATAAAAGTAGTTTTATAGTCTTTTACCCTGCATTATTGTAAGTAATCTTAGCCTAAAAATATCACTTTACAAGTTCAAAAATATTCAGTCTGACAATGTTGAATCAAAGACGATTTGAAGTAAAAAAGTTATTGTACCTTTGATGAATACAAGGTTCTTCTGAGAACCTTCACCCAGTGCTATTAGTGTAAGTTTAATATGACAAGTATTGTGATTTGTCCTTTGTCTGTCAGTTCACAATATTAATCAGGTTGTTCTGTAAAATTCTTCACCAAGTTCTCCAGTAAGTAATTCATTTGTGGGTATTTTTTTCTTCTTGTGAACAGTAATTTATTTCAATGTGGCTCATTTGCAGTGATTGTACTGCATTGATTTTTCTCCCAATCACAGAATTCACAGATGGAAAAAGAAAAGGAATAAAGGCTTATAATAGGTGAAATAATACTACAATGTTCAGCAAGATAAATATAATTTATTGCTATATTAAAGTTTGATTTAAAAATAATAATTTTTCATGGCCACCTAAAATCTACTATTTACTTAGAGCTAAACCAGCAAAATGTTTTATAGAGTCTCTGTCCATAAAGGCTGGGATGGTAAACACACCTTTATACTGGTGTTAGACTGATGTCCCTCTAGATAAGCAGGCACATTACACTTTTTACTGCAGCATCATTTCATCACAGCCATCAGAGGCATCATACAGCTTTACATAAGACTGTAGTTCATAGGCAAATAAAGCTCCTCAACTTCACCTTTGGACAGTTCAGAGTGTTTCATTGGCTCAGGGTATCAGCTCTGAGTTTTAAAATTTGCTTTCTGTGACTTCACATAAAGTTAGAGTAACTTAATGTTCAAAGTCTGGCCAAATTAATGAAGTTTGTATTAGAACAAGCATGTAGGAATGTCGCTCTGGTTTTTGCAGTCTTCTATGTTTTTACTTCAGTAGTAAAATTTCTCATGCATGTTCTATAAACATAGTCCTTGTTTTCCTAACCGGCATAAATTACTTGAACTTCTCATTTGTTTTTCATTCCTTTCTCCTAAGGTGGAGGAAGATAATAAACTGTGTCATTATCCTGTAAAATTGTAGAGGTGGTCACCTCATTGACCAATCCATGATTCTCTTAAAAAAATATAAAATTGAGAGAATAAAGAAAGGCAGGCCCTCTTTTCCTGGTCCTGCCTAGGTAGTCCTGTCCTGCTCTAAAATCTGCGTGTTTCTTTTGTGTCCAACAGTACAACATAGGAATTATTTCTTTTAAGCATTAAGGTCTTTATATGTGAAGAAGACTTCCATATTCTGAGTTTGTTTTCTCCTTTTCCTCTCATTGTAGCTTTAATCCCAATCCTTTGCAAAGGCACACCTTCTGGACGATTGTTATAGGTGGGACTTTCACATGGACTGGAATATACGGGGTTAACCAGTCTCAAGTCCAGAGATACATTGCATGCAAAAACAGATTCCACGCAAAATTGTAAGTCTGTCTGCAGTAACTGTCTGAATTTAACAGTGGTTGTTCTTCATAAAAGAGATTTTTTTAAAAGGACTGTTGGGGGTATTTTGTCTGTATAAATTGCATTTATAAAGTCTAATAACTTTTGCCTTCTGTTTTATGGACCAGGTAGAAGAAATTTGGTACAATAAGTACTGGTATATGAATTACATGTGATTGCTGTAACATTGAACTTTGTGCCTGAATGTTTCACTGTGCCAGTATTCTCATATAGAAATAGCTGCATTAAGTTTATGTACAACCCAAAGACCAAATATTATAGTACTTACGCTGAAGTCATATCAAGACAGTGTCTTGAATTGCTGCTCTACTAAACCTAAATCATTGTGTGGGGCTTTTGCATAAGTAAAGACTAAAAAATTTTTCCATAACACTGAATATTGGTCTGAGGAAATCCAGAAATAACTTAATCAGTGATAAAATTGCTGCGTAGTCATGTATTTTGTGTTCATAAAAATCATGACATATTTTTAAGGAATTAACTGTGGAAGCTGACAGAGGGTTCTGTTTTCCTTGAATGTAAACATTTCTGATCAGCCTTTACTCTCAAATGGAGTATATTTACTAGCTCTATTATCTTACCTTTAGCTTTAGTATTATTTCATTAGTTCACAGGTCAGGATTTAGGAATTACTAGTGATCTCATGAAGTTAATTTATAGAAGAAATATAGAAGCACACATCATAACTATAGTCCCTATACATTCCATCATTCTATGGTACAGTGATACACAAAGAAGAAGCTTTATGAAGGCTTTTGCTTCATAAAGTTATCAAATTACCCACAAAATTAATGCACCATTAACAACTGAAATACTCTGGTTATATCAGTAAAGAAAATCTGCTTTTCAGCCATTTGTGCTGCAGACAGAAATGAGCTGATGCTCATTGCAGACACATTTCCAGCATTCCCTGCCACATCTCCAGCACATCAGATCGCTTCTCTGCAGTCTGTGGCACGTGGGTTCTGTGTTCTCAGCACGTCAGAGACAGGAGGCACATCCTACATCTCCCTGGAATGACTGCATGCAGGAGAACAGACACATACATTATGCCAGATCTGTGTGCCAGTCAGACTGTTCTTCTCAGCACCTGCTCCACTTAGGGCTGTGCCCCTCTCTTGTGCCCCCCCTATGCTCTATGAGAGCAGAGACACCTCCAGAGTGTCCTAGAAGCAGAGTGTGACCAAAGGGAATCTGACACCATGGCAGCCTCAGGGTAGGTTTTCTGAGCTGTTGCAGCAGCTTTGGCCGGGGCTGGAACCTATCTGGTTCTGTAGGGGGTTGGATGGAATTTGTAGCCCTCATATTAATGGTTGCAGACCCTTAATCAGTAGAGTACTGTCCTGCTGGCATGGGTGGTTAGATTCTGTGGCATTTTGCTTGTGCCTCACTTGTGCAAGATATTTCCTCTGCATGGAGAAATCATTTTGCATAATAGTTGCAGCTTGTCATAACTATAAACAATGCTATTCTGTGATGATTACCTAGTTTATATGCAAATGTAATTAAACGCATCTGGCAGGTCATGTTGTTGGCCTGTACCTCTTATTGCCATTTGATCTGTACACAGAAGTGCAAAATGTCATCAGGTCAAAATAACAGGGTTTTTTACCCCCATGCCATTTACTGTAGGGCTTTTTAAAAGACAGCACAGTAACACATCAGAGCTCAGAAAATAATTCCTTCGGCAGATCCCAGCTTGCAGGTTTTGGGAAGACCTTTAACAGAGGCACAGGAATAGGAATTTTCTCAGGCTTTGGGAAAGGATTTCACCCCATTCAAGAAACACCAGTACGTAGGAGTGCATGCTCATCTTCAAATAATCACTAGGCAACTTGAACATAATGCTTACATCTGAATGATAAGAGCAGGAGAGTGACACTGTCAGAAAAATATGGGCTACTAACACATTTTTCTCTACCTTCCTTTCAAGGTCATCAGCTGACATATGTCAGTGCTAAAATCTTAGAGCCAGACTGACAAACAATTGAAAATAAGCCTTCTGCAGTCATAATGCCTACTTCACCCAAACTCCACCCCATGTTACTCAGGCAGAATTAATGGAAACACCTCCCTCCAACAGTGCTACAATTATTATTCTCCAGTGCTTAGTCATAGGGTATACCATGAGCTGGGATGTAAATCAGAAGGAGAAAAAAACAATTCTCTGTCAAACACTGACACAGTTTAAAAACAACAATTGCTTAGAAACAAGACAAACAATTTATTTTGCTTCTGTGTTTCTCTTGACTTTCTAATCTTTACTACAGGCTCTAGGCTAATTCTTCTATTACTCTGTTCAAAAGAATTGGATTGATTTTAGTCATTGGTTAAATTTTGTACTAAATCAGTTTCTGGGTGTTATATATCAACATAGGTTATGCCAGTGCAGGAACGGCTTCAGCTAAATGGATGCAAGACATCCAATCAATATATAAGCATCTATGAGAAGAGGACTGCTTCATTTTCACTAAATTAGTTTAGAGAGAAATTTAAAGTGCTGTTGGTTCTGTGTTTAGACCACCCCTAATTGCAAATACAAGGCAAAAATGCAGAGTTTCCCCTACTATGTGTAAATCAGCTTTTATTTATATAGCTCTTTTCTAGGAGTTTGCATTGTGCTTACCAATAACTTTTCTGTTGTACAAAACTGATAGTTCAATTAGTTAATCTACATTATGCCTTTCTGAAAATGTCCATTTCAATGTCTAACAAGGTCTGTAAAGTTAGGTTTACTTTTTCATTCATCCTGCTGATCCTCTACAGAAATACAAAGGCTGTTTCCCCTTACCTTCTTGGGAACCGAAAGCACTAGGAGGCCTCCTGAAGCATTGCAGGCATGGATATATTTGCACAGAAACCAAATGTCCTCCCAGAGGAGGTCTTACCAATTGGCACAGGTCCAGGGTATGTGATCTGTCAGGAAGTTAAATCACTATCAGTGATAGACAGATAACCAGGAGGCAGCTGCTGGAAAGGAACGCTGTTTTTCAAGGCCTAGCTCCCAGTGGGTATGTTTGCTTGCACTGACCACTGTAGGTGAGAAGAACTTCGTGACCCTGGAGATACCAAGAGTTTCATGACCCAGGAGACATCAAGAGCTTAGAAACATTTGAGAAAACCAGAGACTTAGATGGAAAGCAAAGGCCCTCTCTGAGCAGGGAGAACAATGTGTTTTTCCCTGCCAGTAGAAGCTGCCTGTTGTGTGGCAAAGGCAGCATTAATGCCTGATGAAAACACATTTCTGGTCTCACCATTAGCTAAAGTTGAAGCTCGCATCGGGACATGCGAGTTTCTTGATGATACCAGACTCCAATTGTTTAGCTACTAAAGGGGAGGCCCTGGGCTTGTTGAGTGCCTGCTCTCTGGAAGTGACAGCCAGAGGCAGCTCCAGACCAGGTCCCAGGCCTGAGTTTCTCATTGCTGCTTCCCACAGAGACTGTCTCAGGAAGAAATGGGAGATTTGTAGCTTTACAAGAACAACAAGCATTGTGTAAGCATGATACTACAGCTCCAGAGGCCAAGGAGTGCTGGTGCTGGCTATAAGGTATCCCACTCTTGGATCTGGGGCACCCCGCCTTACAAATCTGCTCGAGGTTTGTCAGGGGGTGTGGCCTGGGGGAAGGAGCATCCTCTGGCCTGCTGCCTGCAATGTACAACTCACACATATGATGAAATGTGGGGATTGCTGTATCGCTCCCGTCATCTTCGTTGTCAGGGGGCAAGTGCTCAGACTGTGACACCAAAACCAGAAGAGTTTTGTACATTTAGAAATGTGATCTCACTCCAGGTGAAATGCTGGGAGTCGTATGGTGACTCCCTTGCCAGCAAGCATTCACTGACCAGGAGGTCCCCTCTGTGCAGGCGTGAGCGCTTCCTTGCTTGGCCCTGGCAGGGTGTTTTGTGGGATGTTGAGCTCTAACGTGGTATTTCCATGTGTGTTGGTGCAGGTCCCTCTACATCAACCTGGTGGGACTCTGGGCCATCCTGGCCTGTGCCACACTGTGTGGGCTGGCCCTCTACTCCATCTACAAGGACTGTGACCCATGGACAGCCAACCAGGTGTCGGCGCTCGACCAGGTAGGGCCCCACATTTTGGGGGAAGGTGGTGAGAGCGTGTCCTTCCTCTGCAGCCAGCATAACCAGACAAAGGCAGCTCAAGGGTCAGGGGGTCGGAAATAGTGACGTGCTGGAGTCCTGTGTCAGGCTGAGACCACAGTGTGAGGGAATAACCTGGAGAAAGCAGCAGATCCATCCTTGGCACTGTTTAGTCCCTGCATTCCCCAGCTATCCTGGAGCTGGAAGTCCCTCAGCACTTGGTAAAGTGAGCAGCTGGGAGAGCTGCAATGTGGAGCTCTGCAAATGTGTGGGTTTTTCACTCAGGAGTGCCAGCATTGCATGAAACTGCTTTGAAGAGAAGTGAGGGGAAGAGAGCAGCAATGTCCTTGTGAGTGACTATGGGTCCTGATGAGCTGCTTTGTGTTATCCAGTGTAAATTTCTCTAGGCTGACAAAGGCAAAATCCTTTTCGGATTCAAAACATACTTGTGCCCAAAGCACACTCCTGAAGGAAGGCTCTCAGGAGGTAGTTCTTTGCTAGTGATGGTGAATCCTTCCCTCCTTCAGGGGAGAAATGGGCAGTCGAACTGTGCTGCAGAGAAGCCATCTCAACACTGATGGTGACCTCTCCCAAAACAGACTTTAAACAGCAGGTTTACCTGAGGAACAAAAGTTCTGGTAGCCCATAGACTGGCCAGAGTCAGGGCCCAGGGAAGTAAAATAAATTTTATTTGTATGTTTAAGCCTAAGATAATCACAGGCTCTGGATAATGCTTCAATGGACAGTAGCTGGAAATCCAGGAGGAGAAGAGCATAGACAATGGAGCACCTGAGGCAGGACCACTTGGTCTTCAGGGGTAGAATGAAATATGAGCCAAGGTGGAAACTGGATGGAAATTAAGTTGTTCCTGTCAGTCAAATTGATTTGGTAGAAGCTGGAAGCAAAATACTAAAAATATCAACTTGTCTGTGAAAAAAAAATTGTTCACAGGAAGAAAATCATAAAATTCCTCTCTCTTTCCAGCACTCAGATCTTGCAAACGTCGCAAAATAGCACACAGTTTCCAATAAGGAAATTGATCTCAGGTATATATGAGGTTGTTGGACTGTACATAAACCCCTTATTGTGGAGTCAACAGCAGAAAAAGCATCTGTGGCACCCAACCCCCCCAAGAGAGTGATGTACAGTGCAGACCACCTGCTGCCCAGCCCTAGCTTCCTCTGCCATTGTCACTGGAAACCAAGCTCCTGATAGCATGGCACCCCAGCTAGGTGGTCTCAACAGACTCTCTGTATCTCTAGTGGACATTATAGGATTGGTTTTCTCTGTAGAAAATCAGTAAATAGAGCAAGACAGGACATTAAAAATTAGAAGAGCTGGATGGAATGCCAGTGAGAATGCTGTAAAAAATCAATATAGCAATAAAATGAAAAATTAGGGCAAGATGGTAATGCTTCCTAATCTGAATTTTTCAGCTAATGCCATACCTAGTGCTGGATATCCTGCGTGATTTTCCAGGAGTGCCAGGGCTTTTTGTGGCTAGTGCCTACAGTGGGACATTAAGGTAATTTAATATTCTGGAAACTATTACCTTTTTTTCCCCTTTTTTTGTTGGAGCTAAAGTTGAATTTTTACTAAAATTTATGTACTTATTTTTTGTCTAGCTAATTTCTATTCTTAAAAAAATCACTATGACCATTTTGATGATTCAGCTTAAAAATCCATAGTTTCCAATATTTGGGTCCTAGGACTCAAAGCTGTTTGGAGTTCCCTACTCACAACATCAGGAAACAGCTACCACATGTGATGTAAAACACTAACAAATCCTTCTCTGTGCTTTTAAAGCCCCTCTGCTCTAGGAATTTTTCAGTGTTAAAAATGGGTGATTACACCAAATAGCTATAGCTGGGGAAATTTCCTATTGCTCATCTTTAATTTTCCAGTTCTAAATCTGCATAACTTCAAAGCCATCTGCCTTTCCTCATCCCTGATCTTTAGAGACTTTTTTCAGAGTTCCTGAGCTTCCAGTTGTTTTGAATGAATCCCCTGAAACAACAATCACTGTTTATTTTTACTGTAGGAGGCAGAAAGATACACTTCTATCCTGTATTGGGGAGTGTTTTGTTCAGCTTTCCCAAGGAGTATCTTTAAGAACCATTGTTTCTCTCAAGGAAGACTCTGAACAACAGTAAACAGATAGAAATGAAGAAACTTACGAATGTGACACCAGAATAAGGGTTTTTTTTGTTCTGAATGCTTATGGCTACATAAATAGAGGGAGCAGCCAAAATATTTGTTTCACATGCTGAAGAAAAGCTAGTGGCTTGCAAGAGCAAGGTACATGTAGACAAAGGGTCACCTGGTTTGTGCCTTAGGAGTGCTGGTTTCTCTGACCCCACAGGGAACCTACAGTAGTTCAGTTTGGACTAGATGCCTAATTTTTAGGTGACCATAATTAGATTATCTGAACCCTCCTCTTAGAGTGCATTAAAAGTAATCAGTGATGTGGGAATTTTATTTACCCAGATATATACTGTAGATCATTTGTGAAAGTATCATATATACCAGTACTGTTTACAGCCTAGCCATACGTAATATGTATTTCTATTCAGTTCTCCAGGCCCATCCCAACTTTTCATCAGTATGTGCCTTGTCTTCACCAAGAATAATTATTTTAAACAATTTTTCTAAGCTGTTAATGGCATCACCTGGAATAATACGTTATTTCAATCAATTCAGCCATTACATTAGTTTTCTGACAGTGTTCTAGACAGTGGCAGTCTCTCTGTGTCAGTAACATACCTCTATGTTTTCATGAATCTATGATTTCAGCTTCTAAGATACAAAAAATTGTACAAATCTTGCCTTCTGTAGTACGGTGTCCTCCAGCATCAATGCTCTGGCTGCTGTGACTGTTGAAGACCTCATTAAGCCCTACTTCAAATCTCTCTCTGAAAAGAAGCTGTCATGGATTTCCATGGGGATGAGTATGTCTGGAAAACATCTTTTCTGTTTTTGCTTTATGAAGTGAGGGCTTTATTCAGATCTTGCTTATGATAGTGTATGTCAGGAGTAAGTCATTTACACCAGTGGGACTATGTTGGTGCAACATTTGGGGGGAGACAAGATCAACTGTGTAGGTTTGACACAAATGGGGGTTAAGTGAGTTTAAGGAAAAAAGGAAACCATCTTGTATGGTCTTTAATAAGGAAAAGTGCATAGATGCACTGCATCTGTGTTTGGTATCGATTTGCAATTCTACAACACCATATACCTCTGACTTAAACATCTGCTCTTTTTCTTTCATTTGTCAGAAATGAGAAGCAAAGGAAGCTTTTTCGTAACAAATTTTTTGAAGTGCTATGCAAGCAATAGTGTTGTGTGCCAAAAATAATCCAGAAAAAAAGAAACTTCACATCTTCTCTGATATACTCTCAGACTGTCACTCTGTTTACCTCCTCTGCTTAATGTAACTCAAAGAGAATCAGAACTAGGTTGAACAGATGGTTTGATTCTGTGAAGTAAAATTGCCATGTCTGCTACTTATACTGACTGTGACCAGATACATGTGTAGCCCAAGAAAGTGTTTGTAGTAAGAAAGGAAATACCTCAGTCCCAATATGGTGTCATAGCCCATACCAGGTAGCACAGCAGACTGGTGGGAGGGTAACAGGTATTAAACATTTTCACCTGAGAGAAGTTTCTTAAACATTGCTTATGCAAACAGTGCTTATGCCAAAATTGCTGTTTGTGGTATCATGTGTTGCCTGACACATCACAGTGAACTGTGAGATTAACCTCTTGCTAGAGTAGTGAAACTCATCAGGGGCGGAGGTGGAAGAAACAAGTGAGCCAGTGTTACAGCTCCTGGAAAGAGACACTATGTCCTGGTGACCTGGGATGTTCTCTGTCACTGTGCCAGCTCCCAGTGATCTGCCAGCATTTTCTCTTTTGCTCCCTAGATTTTAGACTGAGAAGTGAAAATCATTCCCTCAAAATAAGGACAATGACACAGGAGATTAGCTGAGAAATATGAACAATAAGTGGGTTATTGCCACAATGACTAATCCGTGTGGCTGACATTTATTAACTAATCTTCAGTAATACACAGAAAGAGGATTTCGTCAAGTTTCCATGATCCCTTCTTAATGTAAACAGAAACCTGACCTTTTGGCCAATTCAGGCTCTCGTAGAAAAACTTCAGATGTTAGTACATTTATTTCAGAGATGTTGGGGCCATGCTGGGTTAGACAGAAACTTTTCCATGAGTGATTTTCAAACTTCAGCGGATTTACACATTGTCTTGCCTTTCACACACACAGGCCTGTTTTATGGTGCAGTCTGCATTGCTATGGCTGCAGTGGCATCTCTTCTGGGAGCCTTGTTGCAGGTAGGTGTCAGACAGCTTTTTCATGCCCATTTTCAACGACCCAGAATAAATTACGTAAGAAAATAATTGCTGAATACCATTATGAGATTAGTTTTTATTCTTTGTTGGGTACTGATGTGAAACCACCCATGGCTCAGCCTGTGTTTTAAGCCTCCATGTATCAAATCGTGGCAGCTGAGTACACACCGCTTTAAAAAGCCTCATAATTTCTTTCTCAACATCTTCTCTTTGTGTCACTTTGGAGGCCTTACCTTTCTTTCACAGCACCTGACAGCAGACTTTCTTCCTTCCTCAGGCAGCGCTCAGCATTTTTGGCATGGTTGGTGGCCCCCTTTTAGGACTGTTTGCCTTGGGAATCCTCTGCTCCTTTGCAAATGGAATTGTAAGTAGAAATTTTAAGACCTATTCATTCAAAATCTATTGATAATTTTGGACATCTCTTTCCCCCTCTCCCACCAATAATTTGACGTTGGACAGCAAGGGAGATGTCTTTGGTACTTTCCGTGAAGACATTTCTCCTTGCTCACTTTCTTCCTTATCCCAAGGAAATGACAAACAGAGCTGTATAGGAACATGAGTTTCCATCCCATGAAGAGATTTACACATCCAGATGGAGGAAAATAATCTGAATAAAAATGAAACTTAGACAAGAATTTCTGAAAACCAGTTTTAGAAGCAGGGACAATGCATCTTGAGATTTAGCTGGACAACCAGTAGGCTCAGAGAATGTTGGCCTGTCTGAGCAAAAGGGGGTCAGGCCAGGCCAGGAAAATGGGGTCTAAGCACTTGCAGACCAAACTGGGGTGCTCTCAGAGTGCTTCCACATTGTAAAATTATCATTTCCTGAGGAAAAACCTTTTCAATCAAAAGAAGAATGTGACAAACTTTGTTAATATGGTCCTTGGTTTAGTCTGACAGGATTACTAAATAGTAATCCTGCGAGGTTTACTAATCACTGATCTTTACCTCTTTGCAGTTGCAAGCTTTATATATGTATTAATGTAAAAAAATAAAAAAATTACTACCTGTCAGCCAAAACCCCACCTACCCTTGATGTAGGAGAGACTTTTTGCTAAAGTCACAGGAGAAAATTGAAAAATTGCTTCTGTATTTGTTCAAGGAGGGCCTCAAATAAAACAGGATTTTCCCATATACCAAAGTTATCCTTTGATTGTGGAGACCTAGTGGCCAAATAAAAAGGGGTGTGCTCAGGAACTGTGAGAAAACATTGTATTTCCCCAAAGGGGAATGAAGTAAACTCCCCAGGTCTTCCCAAATGTATATTTCATTTCTGCTATGGAGACTACAGTTTAGATTATCTTGACTCTTTTGTACTCACGTAGTTGTTGTTTCTTTCAAATTCTTTTTGCTTTTCATGTAAATCCCAGTTTCACTTTTTGTTTTGCAGGGGGCATTTGTGGGTCTTGTGAGTGGCTTCGTTATTTCACTTTGGGTTGGAATTGGATCTCAGATTTATCCTCCACTTCCAGAGAGGACCAAGCCACTCTATCTCTCAACTGCAGGCTGTAATATATCCTCAGGAAATTTAACATCAACAGAAATTCCATTAACAACCGTTTTCAGCACACCAGGTGCAGAAAGGTATATGAGTTCATCAAGTGCAGTAACAGAGTGTGTATTTTTTTTTAAGCAACACAAACATCTGCAGAGTATTTGGGAGTATTTGAGTTACTATAACTATTCTTTGCTGTTTTATCTACCACACTGAGATGCAGTGGTTTTCTCTGATTTTTTTTCCTATCAGACTGAAGTTTTTCTGAGTTATCCCACAACAGAAGTCAAAGTGAGTCTTCCTATTGATCTGAAATGCTTCAGTTCAATATTTGAGTTCAAAGGCGTGGACATGCCTTACTGTGGACCACAGTTTTAAACGAAGATATCATTTATAGTAATTGGATTAACTTCCACAATCTGTCACATGAATTGAAGCAGTTGGCAGTTAAAGGGCAAAATGCCAGTTAGCAGCTCTACCTACAGCGACTTGTCTGTGCAGAATAGTTCTATTCAAAATGGGCAGAATATAAAGGATTTCCTCTGCTCTGCAACTGCCTTACTCTGGATGATTACAGAAACACCCAGTTTCATATACCACACCTCTCGCATGAGCCCTCCAGCATTGCTCCTGGCTGCTGGGAAGCACGGTTGCAACAGAGCACATAGTCAGGGAAAACAAAATAAGGTATTAGGACAATTGCTCTATTGTTTCTGGCTGTTTAGAACTGCATAGGGTTGATTTCCTTGGTTTTTTTGTGTGTACCTTCCTTTAAATGACATCACCCTTGCTAAAGAAATTAATCCCTTTATCCAGATAACTGGAGTGTTCAGCGGTGCACTAGATTCACAGCAGAGACAGGACTGTCCTGTTTTACCTGCTCTGTCTCATGAATTGCCTCACTGTACTGATTAGCCTTGCAAAGGAACTTGTTCTGTAAATTTTAGAACAAATTTTCAGTGCACATATGATTATATGGAGGTAGCTCAAGATTACTAGGTCACTTTGTTTAGAAGTGTCTCTGTATTTATACACTGTCTGGAAACAGACATTTTCAAGTTGTTTGGAACAGGAAAGGAGAGATTAACACTTTTTCTGCTTTATTTTAGGCCTGCCCTGGCAGACAACTGGTATTCCTTGTCTTACCTCTACTTCAGCACACTTGGGACACTTGTTACAGTAGTTGTGGGAATAATTATCAGCCTCCTAACAGGTACTAGTTCCACAGCTGTGATTGAATGTGTCTCAGATCTCTTTCAAAATCAGATGTCCTGAGAGCTGTCACTGCCACAGGAAGTGCTAGTAACCTATTGCAAACACCATGTAAAGGTTACCACCCTAAATCGAATTCCCTTCCCTCAGCGCTTCTGTATCCCACTCCTGGTTTTTGCTCATAGCAAAAGTTACAAGTCTCTAAGGAGAAAGAAGTCTCAGCATATTTTTAAATCTAAGGGGCAAAAAAGAAAAAAAAGAGACATCTGTCTTTCCTGTTTTATTAGATGCCTCCAGGGGCTGGAGCTTTAAGACTTGTCCCTGAACATGGCAACAACTCCAAGCAAGGATGTACACCCATGCTTCTAGAAGACAAAAGCAATTTTACTTTGAGTGAGTTCAGAGCACTCAAGGGCTATTGCCTGCATCCATAGAGTGCATGCTTTTCACCACATGCCTCAAGAACATGCCTAAGAGCTGCAGATCTTCTGCATGGCTGTTTTAGCTTCTCTCTGGTTCCCAGTACTTTTGTGCAAAGGGAAAAAAGCAGCTTGCCATGGGTAAGAGTGGGGAGTTCTGTTCCAGCCCATGGCCTCACTACTTTTGCATCCAGGTCAGATGCAAAGTACACTTGTCATTCACCTCATGCATGGCAGAAACAGCAAAAAAGCAGCTGTTCTCATAGCTTTACCCAGTATCCCCAGCCATGTAACAACCCTCATCTTTGAGGCTGTTAGATTTCAGATTTTTAGACTGATCCACAAGGATCCAGGACTCCAAACTCATTAGACAAACTCACTTGCATTAACTTCCCTATGCCTTGCAACTAATAAGCACAAGGTACATTTCTTCCATTTTCTTTTCATTCTCAGTTTTAAGATTAGCTCCACACTTTCTTTCAAGCACATACTCTTCCCATTGATATAGTGATGCTTGTAGCCAAATTTTGCTTTTTACCAGGTAGGGATCAGGTTACCTACAAGCCATGAAACAAAGCATGAAAACCAGATAATTCACTAAATCCAGATGAGAAATACTCAGCCCAAGAAACAGAAGCACAAAAGAATTAACCCAACGACAATGTCACCCTGCTTCTCGTGGAGCAGGATTCCATTTAAGCCTCAGGTGGCAAGCAGATTTCCAGCACCTGCATCACTTTTGTTTCCCTCCCAAGAGTAGCTAATCTTCCATGCCTTAAAAATGCCCAGACATTCCATTAACCCTCATCCCTCCATCTTGGGGGTGCCCTTAAATAATTCACTATAAAAATTGCTGGTGAGTTTGGAGCAGGAGTCTTGCTGATAGGGAGCTTAGAACCGGAGATCAGGGTTCAGGGTAGCACTTGGTACCACAGCTCCTGGACTGGCAGAGTAGTCCCAGACATCATTGTGTGGGATTCATTCTTTTCTGGTGATTGCCAGATTTAGGCTTTTTTCCAAAACAGAGTCTGAGGAGGTTCTAGGAAACTGGGAAATAGCATTCCAAATAGACTTTGAGGGATCATTTTATATATTGCGAGGAGCAGGTATCTTGGTAAAGAAATGATCCCTAAGGTCTGTGATTTCTTGAAGGCTTTTGCTGCATGACTCTGTCCTGCTTGCCTGGCCTGGTGCCCATAGCTGGGGTCTGACACCTGGTTTGCACATGTAAAGCTGGCTGAATGAAACCTGCCTATTTTGTAGGAGGACTAAAGCAGAACACAGATCCTAAATTCCTGCTGACCAAGGAAGATTTCCTGTCCAACTTCTCACGGTCTGAAACTGACAAAGTAAGTGTAATTGTGCATCTCTGATTTAAATCAGTCTTTCCTCCTGGGGATAAAGGCAAACAAATCTCCTGGCTTACTTTTTTCCAATCAGGATGAATAGTACCTGATGCTGCCTGATAGGACTGTCTGCTTTAAGGCAGTAGTAGAGCACCAGGCAGATGAGAGTAAGGTAGCTGCCATAGGCAAGGAAGCTGTGTTTTGCCACAGCTTAACTTCAGTCAGCAACAGAGCAGCAACTGAGACAAGGGACAGTTTCCTCCACGTTTCTGCTAAAATACTTCCTAACTGACCTCTGGGAAGCTGCCCTAAGGCACACTTTGGACTCAGCAAAGCTTCCTTTTGTTTGTGAGCATGTGTTCTCTAAGGTCTGAATTGTTTTGTAACTTTGGCTTCTGTTTGAGAGAAAACGTTTTCAGTCAGTGTATCTGTTTCCTAGCTTTCACCCTAAGAAAAAAGAAAAGGGAAAATATTATTGGGTAATACCATCCCTTAGAAGGGAGAATACAGAGCAATTTTTGTTTTAATAAACTACAGGTCACTTCTCAGTCAATGTAGTCAGCTGAACATTCAAGCTCAGCTTTGTTCAGTACTTCAGGCAATAATCATATCTTTAAGATGGTCCAGCTTGCAAAGTTTTTTTTCTTGGTACTGCCAACTCCTTCTAGTATGACTGTATGCATTTCAGCTTCTGGATAAGAACACCAGTGAAAAAAAGGGATATTTTACCACACAATTGTAATGCTGTTTGCCCATGTCAGTACTGGAGATCAAATATCCAATTACTGTCATTCACTGGGTCAACTTCTGTTTCCACTATCTGGGAATTTAATCCCTGAAGTCTTCTGAAAAAAAAACCAAAACAATCCACCACCCACATGGAAGCTAATGTCCACAGCCATACTTAAATTTTATACCTGGGGTCAGAAACAAGTATCTGTCTCTTACATAGCTAAGAGCTGAATAACAAGTGGTTGGCATTACAAATAATGCAGAAAGTTGATAAGATAAAAAAAAAAAATCAGGGCTAACTAAGCAACTTTCTGCATGTGAAGAGCTCAACATCTCATTATATTTAACCTAAATGAGACATCAAAGCAATAATGCATGTTAATCTGCTCTTCCTGTCACAGATGGGGCAAGGATGAAGGGTTGGGAGTCAATAGCTCTATGACCTGGTGGTGACATGTCACTAGACATGAAAACAGCAATTAGAACTTTGCACACCCAAAACCACTTTAGACAAGTGCAGGACAAGAACATTTTGTGTGACAAGAACATTTTACACAATTAGTACCTTATGCAATAAAAAATTTTCCATGCTTCTGGGAAAATGCCATCTACTGCAATGAGTAAGTATTTGTGCTCTGTCAGCAGCCAACATCTGTTTTCCTGCAAGGCACCCTGTATGTCAGGCTTGACTCTGCTGGCATGCAGGTCAAAGAGAGGAAGAACTGTTCCTTCTGCTTCACAGCATGGCTTTTGTCTTCTGTTTTTTAGCCAGAGAAAGTGGAAGTGTTGAACTGGAGACCATTTACCATGGCAGAAGAAGGAACTGACAACCCTGCCTTCAGCCATATTGAAATGGATGTTGCAAGTGATAAGAACAAAGTCAATGGTCTTCATATATGACACAAGGCCGTGTCAGGCCATGGGGATAGTTTTGTTCATGTAAAGCACTGTTGACATTCCTATTCTGGGTCAGTTGCCAGCTCTGCTGGGGTCATGGGCAGGCATCTGCTGAGCTTTGTGGACTTTGTTTGCATGTCCTTGACGTTAGTCAAGAAAGGAATCAGGTTTTTCTTGCACTTCCTTACTCTCTTGCTCTGGTTCTTGGTGTAAGAGCCTAAAGCAATGTTTCTATGTGAAATATTTGCATGATATTCTTGAGCCTCCTGCAAATACCTGCTTTTAATCTCATTTCACCCTCAGAATGATTTTTTTATTTGGGAAGAGTACTGTTCAATGAGACATGGCTGTTCTTCTGGCTTGTTTTTTTTGTCTTTTTTCTTTTAAGGCATTGAAACTATGAAGAGATTAGGGTGAAGATTAGATTGCAAGAAACAGTGGGTCTTTTTTTTTTTTTTTGTATGGAAGGTATATTTAGTGCTGTCTGGTTCCTCTGTAGAGCTGATTCTGAGAGCTTATTTATTTTGCTGGTTTTGTTGTGTATGGTTTTTTTTGCCCATTTGTTTCTTGGCTACCTGCACCTTCTCTTCTGTGCTCACTGCTGGAACCCGCAAGACTGACCTTGGTGGTGGGTAGACGCAAAAGTCAGTTCTGTCCTCCCTCTTCTCCCCCATCTTGCCCTTACAGAGCTGGTCCTCATGAAGGAAATAATCTATTTACACTTTTTATTCAGTGCCATAGACAGTGCAGCAGAGATGTTAATAAAGAAGAGGCCTTTTGGCTTTACTGGACAAGAGGGAAGGCTGCATCTGCAGTTGCCACAGAGGTTCTCTCCAGAGCTATGAGCCGAAACCTTCTTAGCCCTTTGTGTTCGTGCAGTCCATGTTCTCACTCTGGGGATTCGTGTGCAAGGTTGGTTCAGATGAGGCAAGTGCACACTGAGTTTTGGCAGGCAGGCAGAGCCCCCTGCACAGTTCCCCAGGATGGAGAAGGGATCACAGGGGATGTCATGGTGAAAGCTTCTCCAGGGCTGCAGGGCATGGAATGGTTTATCCTCTGGTGGGGCTGCCAAGAGGAGGTTAACAACCCATGCACTTGAGTCCATGCACTGTGCTAGTGTTCTGGGAGGGTGAAAACTCCCATTGCTTTCTTCTCCGGCTTGCTTTTGAGTAGAGTGGGGAACAGACTCTGACCCAGTGTGTTGTATTTGTACTTCAGACTTTTGCTATAGCTATAGAAGAGCATATAAAACTCTTCTACAGCAGCAAAATCAAGTTGGGAAATTAAAGCCATTGCGGGAGAGCTGAGCTGTGAAGCTTAGAAGGCAGTCATGCTTGGGGATCAAGTGAAAAACTGACTGCATGCCTTAAATGCTTTCTAGAAGTTCTGCTGCATTTGTGCCAAGTACTGAGCTGCTGTAACTTTTCCAAGTGACAGTGCTAGCTTATCTACCTTGTCTGGAGCCCTGTAGCATCTAAATCAATTTTTTTTCTGTGCCCTTGTGACAGAGGGCACTTAATGATGTACTGCATAAGATGAACTATTAGGATCAGAAAATGACAGTGAAGAAATGGGCTCCAAGGACCAGACCAGGAGAACAGCCCAGCCAGACACTCTGGGGGTGCTACCAAGGCCATGACTCCATTGGCTAACCCAGCACAAAACTATGTGATGGAGGCAGGTTTCCCCCATGCCCCCTGAAGCATTGCTTTGCATGATCCAGTGCAGCATTTAGGGTCAGCCCCTCTCCTCACACTCTTCTGCTGCAGCTCCAAGTTCAGGTCAGTGCCTAAAGCCACTATGTGGAAGGGCTATGATCAAAGGGGATAGGTCCCATGAGTTACGTCTTGTGTCCCTATATCTAAGATCTGAGACAAACAATAGCATCCTGAATACAGTCTTCTAGGGTTTAGGAATATCTCTGTTTTGGTACTATCTTAGTTACTCTCAGATAATTAGCCCATTGACTGAATGAGCTGGCTATGCTTCTCAAGTCTCAGAAGATAATTGCAGCTCAATCAACCTTGTGCCTTGTCTTCATGACCCAGAAACAGATTTTGTGCTATGGAATAGTTCTTGAGCCTTAGAATATAATAATTTATACTTGCAAGGTACTTTAAGCCCACAGATTTGAAACAGGGTGGGTACTGCTATCTCCACGCTGCTGCAGAGTGCTGAAGTGGACTGGCGTGCCTCTCTATGTACGTGTGCTTTGTAAGAGAGAGCAATCCGTAACAGAACAGAGACCTGCAGCAAGCACTTGATCTGTGTGCCTACCAGTATGCCTACAGCCCTCCCAGTTCAAATGCTGAATTCCCTTTTGAATGTGCTTCTCCAGAGGGTGACTGGTCACTGCTCTGTGAGACAGCATCAGCATATGCTTTCTGCAGCACTGTGTGCTGAAATTACTGTGCTATAGTTGATGCTGCCTTAGACTGTCTTAGATCACCTGTAACTTCTACCTGTTTTGTTCATGAAGACTGATCTTCTTGGTTATCATACTTTTAAAATGTGGTTTTCTTCTCAGTGCTTTGAATTCACTTAGTTTTTTAAAATAGGGAAAATGTGTAAATTAGCATCTTACCTCTCTTTTATTGCTGAAGTCACTGTTCAAGCACTGAGCAGTCATTTAACTGGAATTTTGGTATGAAGTGAAAGTTTGGGCCAGGTGATATATATTGGTCCACAATCATAACATGAAGGTGAGTTTTCACTGGGAAATATATCTTGCTGAAAGCAGTTTAGAGACAAACACCCTTACGCTATGCAGGTGTCCGCTGCAACTACCCCATTTCTTGCTATCTAACCTCTCATGGGTGCTGCAGAGCTATAAAGTGACTCTTTTGGCTTTATTTTTTTCTATATTCTTCTTTTAACTAGCATCATTAACTAAAACAATTCATTGTTTCTTAATAATATTTTCTCTGGGAACATATATTGTCCTCTGATAGCTGGACTCTAAGCCAGGGCCTTTCTTGTCTGTGTAAAAGCAAGATAATTCTTGGAGTCTCTACCATACTCCTGAACCCTGATCCTTCATCTCTCCCAGCTGAAAGCTCACCTGACAAAAAAATGTGAGATGTTCAAAATTGATTCATTTCACAGGAGTGGGAGCACTCCACAGTGTCCAAATTACATGCAGCTTCTGACAGGGTCATGAGACAAAACAATTAGGAACCTTTTTAAGTAAAAACATTAGAAAAACTCCAACCCTAAAACCAAAGAGTAACAATATTTGACTATGTGAATACACAAAAGAACCACATAGATAAAATAGTGATAGGTTTTAGCTCTTTTTGGTCTGCATTTAAATTTTGCTTCTATCTGACTGGTCAGTTTGCTAGCTGAACAAACAAGGTAAAAAGAAACTCATGAATGACAAGGAATAAATATTTCATATGCATAATTTATTTTAAAGTTTATTACATCACATTATACAAGCATTAAACATGGCTTTATGTTGATGATTTCTTTAAGGTGTGAAAATTTGACATTCTTCTCCATAGAATTTTTCTATTTACAAATAAACAATCTCTCTATGTACTTTATATATATATATATAATATATATGGTCAGTTATGTAACTCCCCTCAGAAAGATTTAAAATAAAAAATAACTGATTTGTAAACATGGTTTCTGTCATAGTATTTGGTGGCTTGAATGTAGATGATGTTCTATTCCTAGATTTTTCTTTTGTCAGAGTATTCAGGTTGTTCAATTATATTTTTATTCTAAGATCTGTAAAACCAGCATGGGACAGAATGCAAAAAACTTAGCAAACGGGCTGAAAAACAGTCCCAATATATATTTTTTTCCTTGGTTTTAAAAACTGGCGTGTAACTGCTCATGAAGTACATGCTGCTGTCAAGAGTGGCCTATGGAGAACAATCCTATGCTGACTGCAAGATGATTTCACAGTAAATCCTCTGATGTGTGCTGTCCTGCTTGCTATGTAAAATGTCTGTGCCATGCATTGAGGTTGCATTTTTTTCTCATTCCCTTGAAGGTAGTGCTCTTGTGGAGCTGGACTAAGTAAACTACATACAGGACTGTCACCTGGAGTTTTAAGCAAAACCCATAATCAGATCAGGAAGAGAATGGCATAAATTAGCTGTCTAGAGACTGTTAAAATTCCATTTATTATTATTACACTGTTATTTGTATTTTATTTTTCTAACAAATAAAAAGGGGGCATCTTTCCTGAGTGTTCTGCTATGTAGCACTGAAGGACTCCAGGGAAATCTATTCATCAGACCAGCAGCAGCAGAGAAACCTCGATGGGTTGACTGGTCAAACTGAAGTGACAGAGATGTACTCAGGGTCTGCCAGGGAGGTCAGAGCCCCTTGCAGCATCATACTCAGCACAGGCTTGGCAGGCAGCCAACCTATGGTCTCATTTAGAGCAGAGTGGGACGCAACTTCTGGCAATGCATTGTCAGGAAAATCCATTATAATGTAGCTGTCTTGAAAACTATTCTCAAAAGCCATTATTATCTATTGCATATCTGCTGTGCATTATTTGTTTTCGCACATTTTATTACAGCGGTTTCTCGAGTGGAAGTCAGTTTATCTTCTGCTGCATTTCAGTTCAGGTCTCGCAAGTTACTGAGATCTAAATTGACAAAGCTGCATCTTACTGCAGGGATTTGCAAAGGTGCATTTTGCTCGTACGGGTGACATTTTATGCATGGCTCAAATCTCACTTTACTACTTAGCAAACAGTTTCTAAGCTCTGGTCATCTGTTGGTTTAGACATTAAACAGAGGGGATCCAAACTAGTCCAATTATTCATGAGAATTTGGTCTGAATATGACTTTGCACAGTGATGCTGCCACAAAATCCCCAGACAGCAGCTGTAGGTGGTGGATGGTAAATACTAACCTGTCTGGAATGTGTGTATTGGAGGTCAACATTGCCTAATCCCCGCCCCCTATTTACAGAGACAGAAATGCTCGTGTTTCCCCACTGTCCTGAGGGATGTGCCCACAGGTGCTATAGGCAGAAGCAAAGATGAGCAAGTTCACATCCCCATTAGTGAGGAATTTACCCCACAACCACTAGTTGTGCTCCCCATTCAGTTTGGCACTGAGCCAGCACAGAACAGACTAATCCTGAAATTCCTTCTGTGCTTACGTTGTCTCACAGGACTTTCTGGCTTGGGCCAGGAGCAGCTGATAAAAGGGAGCTGCTATGTCATTTATCCTCTTCAAGTAGGATGGTAGGTTGCTACTGGAGGAGGTTCCTTGCTTTTTCATGTAGGCAGGCAGTGGCTACAGAGAGGAGGGTACTCACAATTTCTTCCATCCCTCTCCTTCCTCAAGTCATATTACCTTCCATTAAAGCTTCCCTCTGTCATGCAAATTGCACAGTTCTCTCTTGCAGTGGAAAAAAGTTAATAGATCTAATTTGGTGATATTGGTCTTGGTGCAAATGTTTTCATGTGGAGCTTGAGGTATCCATCCATAGGATCTTGCATTGTGTGGTCTGTCCAGAAGGGCAAATTCTACTCCTATCAAATTACTTTCAGAGTAACTTTTAGAAACAACTGATTGAAGAGCTTTCACAACACAGTATTTTGATTCATGTTGCTCCATCCAACACTTATGATGTCTTCAAAGCTGCAAATCCACTCTTTTGGGTTAATAGTCTGGAAATTTTTAAATTTCTTAATTAAATAAGAATTTTTAAACTTCTCAATATTAAGGAATTTGTTAAAGGATATTGACAGTGGCTTATTTTTCCCAAGTCTAATTTGCAGCCTTAATTGCTCTGCATTAAGGATTTCAAGCTGTTTCATACTACAGTGTGTTCTTTTATTTTTTTCCTTCACCCCTTCATAGATAGTGGAATGATAAATACAGAAAGTGTTACAAGTGTAGATATTCTGGATGACTGTGTTTTATTCCTTTGACCTTGTTCATCTGTCTTTTTCTTTGTTTTACTTAGGCAGATAGGTCTTTAAGACACCATCTGACTTCCGTTACATGTGTAAGTACACCCTAATTCCTGGCTAAGCCTCAATGTGACCTGGCAACACAAATACATGGGCAGTTCTGGGCAAGATGCCCTAACCTGATTTGATTCGTTCAGACACCAGACAGTCCTATAGCTGAAAAGGCACTGTTCATAATGTATGTTACCAACTTTTCCCAGTGTAATTTCCAAATAAATGACCCTACAGCTAGATACCTCTGGCCACATTTAGATGCTTGGCTATCTGAGTGTACTTCTGATGCCTACATTTTTCAGCATCAGTTGATCAGACTCACGATCATGCATCTCCTCCTAAAGAATACTTCAGCATTGTTGAGTAATGAAAATGGTCCACGTCCGTGACCTTAACTGGTGGTGAATGCAAACTAACACGGCTGGGTCCACTGTGGAAGAGAGCTACGCTGCCATGCACGTGCTGCAGGTGGTGGCCACACACACAGACAAATACTGCCACGTTGCCAAGGCGCTGCCACTGCTTATGAAGGAGCAACTTCATGGGAATGAGCCGTAAGATCACAGAGTTCTGTAAAGCACTGTGAGTTGTAGAGCTGCTTTGAAGTTCAGGGTGTCGGATTTTAGTCAGGGCCTGGGATCTTCCTGGTGAGAGTGCAGAGACTTAGTATTGGTCTGATGCCCTTGTGTTGGTTGACATCAGCTCTGAAGGAGACCAAGCCTTGGAAACACCTCTAATTTCTAAAGGCTTATGACTAAATCCACCCTACTAAACAGGGGTGCACGTGTGCTAAGTGCACACAACATTACTGACTATTCCTTTCAGTGCACTCTCTGCTGTAGAAAACCAGAAATTTTTTTATAAACAAGAGTTTTTATCTTGTTTTAAGCAGTTTCTTCCTCACCCTGTCACGGCCACTCGTTGTGATAAGATTTTCCATTCCTTTTCCTTTCCTTCCGCTCTTTTTGCAGACGTTCTAGTTCAGCTTCATACATCATTTCCTGAATCAGGTACTTTTCTCTCCTCATTCGGTCTCTCAGATCTTTTGGAAGATCTGGAATTAAGTAGGAGATCAGGTGCTTTATGCAAAAGACAAGGTGCTGTGAACACAAAAAAAGGAATGAAAAATTAAAAACCTTAGGAAGAAAACAAGTACTTCTCATATCTTCTGAAAACCTTCTCTTTGCAATTTATGGACAGATGCTGTTTTAAAACTAAGTCCATTACTAAATTTTAAAAAAGCAAGCTGTGAAGTTTTTTCCCCACAATAACTCCAGCCAAAGTCAGTGGAGTATGGGTCACTGCAGAAATTAGGTGGGTTAAATAAGGCTTCAAAACTCTTGCATGACCTGTGTGTTCAAAGCCCTGAGGTCCTGATTTGCTGTAAGATTGTTTGGACACGGCCTGGTAGTAGTACTGGTATTAGTTCCTGCTTGCAGGAAGAGGAGGCTCAAATGATGTAACATTTTCCTTTTGCTATAAATCCATCAAAATTGGAATATATGTATCTATAAAAAAGTAGTAATGTATCTGTACAAAACCTAAACTTTTTCTTACACTGTGTCTCTTATCCAAAGAAATATTCCTCTTTAGCAAACACCACACAATTAAATGCAAGTTAGCTGATCTTTTGTCCCTCCTGTTTTAGGCATGACACAGCAAAGCTTAATTTTGATGCAGGAAGTTTGCTTGAGTGGCTTTTTGTGCTTGATCAAAAATGCTGCTAGGAGATTTACTCACTTCACTTGAGAGGAGGAGCAGACAAACAGAAAAATCCTCCATCTCAGAAAGGACATACATTCTAAATTGGAGAAATAAAGGTATTTCTTCTTCTCCAAGCAGAACCCTTCTTTTGAAAGCCACTGGAAAGAGAATGTAAAATGTTTTCCCATGTATTCTTCCCTCATGAGAAAAAAACTCACAATACTATAATTTTGGGGGTTTTCTGCCAAACCTTAAAAGAGAAAAAAAACCTCTTCTGTGAGTTTAGCCTGGACAAATAATTCCTTTTGCAGTGATAGGAAATACATTTGTTTGTTTTAAGTTATCTGAATTAAACCACACTCAGAGTGCCAAAAAGGGGTCTGAGGCAGTTACTTAATTTAAGAAAAAACCTACCTTTAATCCCCTGTCTCTCAATGCAGTCTTTATTGTAAGCACTGTAGCAACCACAGTACACCTATTAGTGTTTTTCAAAAAAAGGTCATGGTTTCTGCTGCAGTTACCTTTTTGATTTCATAGATAGAGTCAAGCTTGCAGTGTCAATAAACAGAGTGGCTTATGTTGAGGGAGGCAGATCTGAACTAGCCTATGGCTTTGGTTCAGATAAAGCAAAGTCAAATCTGATGTGCCAGTAACAGATAATAGTAAAAAAAAGTTATTCCACAGTTGGCCACAAATTTGGCTGGACATTGATACTTGAATAGGGCTCATTTTTCATGCCTCTCTTCTCTTTGTGACTACACTGTGCTGCCTTTATGTCAAGTGTGTATCAAGAGGCCAGATTCTCTTCAGTCTTTAAAGTTCTTAGGCTGATGTGCCAAGACCATTCTTGTAGTCCTTTTTGGAGATACATACCCTGACTTTCCGAACTGACAGCTCATGAAACTAGAAGAGATTAAGCCCAACAGGCCTCTATCAAATCTTTATTTCTTTCTCTCCCTTAATGTTTCCCTGAGCATGGAACAGATGATAGAGCAAGTCATCTCCTTAGGACCAGCTGCTAGTAAGTCACTTGGTGTAAAGAAGAGAGCCCAACCTGCAGTGCCATTTTTCTTCACCTGGGAAGGTTTGAAAATTACAGTCATGGTGAATTTGCTTAAGTCCTTGGGCTTCTGCTGAGCCACCAAGATTATAAATAATAATCTAGAAAATGTTTCTTCTCCACCTTTCTTCTAACACAAATGCTTCTGTTGCGTTATCCAAAGAGGTGCTTTGGAAGCTCAGTTGAGAATGAATTTACACTGTACTGTGAGTCAGAATGCAGTGTATGCTCATGAACATTATGCTATATGCCAGTATGGTGACTACAATCTCCATATCTGTGTTGATTGCCCTGTTGCTATGATTTCAGAGCAGAGGATTGAGTAAAGAGATTTTTAAAGTCATATGTTCCCTGCTTGGCTTCTTCACCATGGGAAAAGCATTTCAAACTGCTTGTGCTGGAGAGATGTTGAGGCCCTGGATTCTGGTGGGGATATTCAGTCACTTGAAATTAGGTTTTAACAGCTGCATTTTTTTCCCCCCTAAATTATCTTGCCCTATTTCAGTAACATCCTGTCTCTCTTTTTCAAAATTGGCATGGGAATACCAGTCATGTGAAATTGGTATTATCTCCTTTGGTTTGCCTTAAAGACATCTGAGATAATGGCAGTAAATACTAATATTATGAATATAGACAAATGTATTGAATCCTTTTCATTGGCATCATCTTTGTGATGCAAATCATTCTGGAGAAATGAAAGGCACTAAAAAAAAACCAAGAAAAGAAGCTAGATGGGTAAATACCATAAATTTAGCTATTGTTGTTTTTCAGTTGCTCAGGTTTAATCTTTTCTACTCATATTTCTTCACCCCATCCTCACACACTAGTAAGCATACAGCTCCCCAACCTACATAAGTTGCTCAAAAAGTAAATAAAAGCTTTGTTTATTCCCCCTCTTTGCAAGTCACTTCTATAGTTTTCAGTGTTACATTCTCTTTCGTATGAGAACCTACATACCTGTGACTGTTCAGAAAACAAATCTGAGAGTACAAAGCACAATACAAGTAGAAGAAGCTAAGACAAAAAACACCTCAACAGCTGCCATCATAGATCAGGCCCAACGCAAAGCTTCAGACGGAAATGTGTTTTCTTTTAGGTTTTGTCCTGCCACCTGAATGGTCACTGACCTCAAATACAATAATGAAAGCCAAGCGTGCTGCTAAGACGTGCCAGAACTGCAGCGTGTAACCGTAGGGCTCTGGGGAGTGAGGAGGGTCTCGGTAGTCCCTGTACCTGAAAGACAAGCAGAGTATGGTAGTTAGCAAGCTCTGCACTGCTGCCTGGGCGAAGGAAAAACCAAAACCCACCTTCTCTTGATCATTGCATTTTCTGCACCAAAAATGAGCTCCGTTCAAACTATAGGTCTCCATAATTTACCTGTAGGTATCAATTGGGAAAGTTGGATCCAGGAATACTCCAAGATTGTATTTACAAACTATGAATCTGTGTAAGTCACACATCCTGGAATCCATTTTTACTAGCAGTTTGTTAATTCTAAAATACTACTGAGAAAACTTAATTTAAAAGCAGTGTAAAAATTGTTTGCTTCTTAATCTGTTTCCTAGCTAGGACAGACAACCCATTGTAAAAAAACATTGAAAATACCATAGTAAATAATACACTTAGGGTTGATCACTAAGTCAGTTTTAAGAAATTAATGAAAATGCAGATGAATAAAAGAAATAAACAGTTATTTAATCTCTGTGATAATCTGTATTTCTCTATTTCTCCATGAAGTTTCACCTTCTTAGATTGCACAGGGTGCTATACAAACTGAAACAAACTGTCTTGACATCTTAGTCAGCATCAAATCTCTCAGAAATTGCAGTATTTCTCGAGCAGGTTCTTAAAACTGAGATGATCTTTCCTTGTGCAAGCAGCATTCTGACTTCATAGTTTAGGATGTTTTACAATATCCTAAACATCCTGGAAATAGAAGCCCCTGGACCAAGTCCCAGTAGAGCATATCTCTTTTTTTTTTTAACTTGCTAGGAATTCAGTGTAACACATGAAAAAATGGGGAAACCTTTTATAAACAACCGGAATAGCACAGCACCATCTGTGTTCCAGGCAGCCAGAAGTTAACTGGGGTTTTTTTTCAGACAAACTGCCTTCCTGGAAAAATGCCTACACTATTACACAGTAGGACTTAATATTCCCTTACCTCCCTATCAATATCTGTCTTGAAGTGCAATTAGAATGACGGATGTTTCAGCAGAATGCAGCTAGGTAAGTAGCTGATAAACTCAGCTAAAGAAAGATGTTAATTTTCTTTCAAGGGTAGATATACATAACAATTCAGTGTCTTCCAAAAGAACAGATGTATCTTTTGGAGATTTATCACACCTATTTCAATAGCGTTCTGTTTAGGGGATATTGAGCAGACAATTTTTTCTTTTTTATTTTGGGATTTCCATCATCAGATTTAAGGAGCAGCAACTTCATGCTAGAAGTTGGGAAGAAAGGAATTAAAGGGGGGGAAGAGAATCGGCAGAATGACAAAAAATTATTAAATAATGCTATAGCAAAAAATGTGGAATGGAATATTCTCCCTGTGGTTCTGCTCCACAGGTGAATTCAATTGACTCTTTCTGTCAAATAAATTGCAACAGTCTTAAGTGTCAGTTGGCTAAATGAAAGCATCAATGCCACCTCCTCTCCCCATTTATTATGCTATACCACTCAAAATTCTTCTTATTCATAAATATGTCACAATATTGCAATTTTCACTGACTTTTGCTGCATCACAGACCTCTGTGGTATCACAGAGTACCTTTTGCTCTTTTGGCACTCATAAAAGGATATTTTAATTCTTCACAGTGCAAAATACTGGAACTAAGCATATCTGTGAAAGGACTGTCAGGACTCATGCTTGTAATGTCATATTGCAATTAAAAAATGGTGGTTGTATTTGTTTGGTATTTTTGGTTGGGACCCCATTTAAGACCTTTATGTAGATCCTGGAGATTTTTGGCCATTAAAATCACTCAGGTGCAAATCTGCCATTACAGACTTTTCTCAGACTGCTATTTCTCCAATCTATTGCTGAGGACAAAGGCATGCAGATAATTCACTGCTCATCTTCTTTTGATTCAAACCACAAGTATGTGATTATTGGTAATAATTACACCTGTAAGCAATGACATAAACATATTAACAATTCAACAATTAGGAATGCTGGATTTGAGGTTTCATAAAGATAGCTTATGACAGAGCCTGTCAGACCTGTAAAATAACTCAGTGTGGCTGCTTATGTGCAACCTTGACTTCCCTATGCATGTCCTGTGATACAATCTCATCACAATTGGATCTCACTGGTACCTAAGTAATCAGGCACCTATTATTGGCCCTTTGATACCATATTTATCCATGATGATTGTGTCTGAGTCAAGCTAAGACACCATAGAAATCCTGCCTTAGGAGCACCCTCCAGATAACAACTTTTCAGCTTCTCTTTAATCTGAGGAAGGAATTATGCAGTTAGCAGCCAAGCAGTTCCAAGAAGAGCATGACCCTGAACAGCACAGTTAAAACTTTCCATTTTTAAGTTCTGAAAATTAGTTTCAACTTCAGATTTATTATGATGCTTCTCCATTTCAATGTCTTAAAGCAGAGAAGTTTGTTGACCAGAAACTTACCTGCAATATTTTAATGGTGAACCAGAGAATTCACTTCCATTTGATGTTGGCTCTGAACGGTTTTCAAAGTCAGACACCAGGAATACTGATAAACTGGCATTAACATAGCCAACCATACACCTAGAAGGGACAAAATGCTGTCAGCAGGATACAGCAAGGTTTTTCCATTAACTGCACCCAGGAGGATGTTCTTTGGGTTTCATAAAACCCAAACTACAATTTTGATGCTTATTAATATTTGAAAGGGATGATGAGGCACTGTAGAAGAAATGCTAAAGTAGGTCAGATGAACAATAAAAGTGAAGCAATGGTAGATTTCCATGGGAGGAGGAATGGTGATGATTGGGACTTTTGAAAGTCACCTAAATGGTGACACAATAGGGGCAGAGAAAATAATGAGGAGTGTTAGGAAGATAGTCAAAATATTCCCACTGTTACACTCATGGTGTTAGCACAAAGGGAGACTAAATGAGGTGGAAGGACAATACACTTAAAACAGCTTTTTAGAAAATGTCCAGTTAATCAGAGGAACTCCATGCTAGAAGATCCCAGGGTGACTGAGCACTGTGAGGGCCAGGCAACATTTAGAGAACACTGAGTAGGAGAAGTTATGTCCCTGTTGAAGGGCTGTGGGCAACAATAGAAGGCTCAAGTCTGGTGTAAGTAAAGCTGAGGAGATTTGGCCCAAATGTGTTGTGCTGTTCATGCTGCACTGCCCGAGCACAGGTGAGTATAGGCACACTACTCAGCTTGGTGCAGAGTATAATGCACAGTAAGGGTTGGGGGATTTTTGTTTTGGTTTGGGTTTTTCTAAATATGGACTTTACAGTTTTTGATAAATTGAATTCAAACACCGTCTGGCTTTGTCTCCATACTGACTGGAACTTAATTTAATTCCAGTATTTTTCCAGTATCACTGTGTGTCAAATGGATCTAATATGTACACATGTTTTTTGAAAGAAAAGAATACCTCTCTCTTTTAAGCTATTCAATAACAGATGGCCTTCACAGCTTAATTTGAGAAAATTCACTATTCCTGTGGATTTTTGGATACTTTCCTGCGTTTGTAACAATACTTACTAATAACATATTCAGAATGCTGACATAAACAATTTGAATACAGGTTGGCTCCTTCAAAGGATTACTACCTGATGGATTCATCTAGAAATTAACTCAAAAAAGCAGCAGAAGTGTAAAAACATTGTACAAGAGATTTGTGAAAAAAAGATAAGAGCTTCCTCTGTGAGCCAAACTACTTCCTCTATGCAGAACTAGTTTCAAAGCCACTGAATCATATTTGAGTCTTAGGAGAAATATTTCTAAAGATGTTGTTTTCTCATGTGCAGTGGTCCTAAGAAAATCCTTTCTTATGCTTTCCTTAGCAAGGAGAGTCGCTTATGGTGCCACAATATCCTGCAGATCTTTATAATGGCACGAGCAGAGGCACATGCTCAGGAACAACGGGCACCAGACCACTTTATCCCTGGAAAGATTTTAACTCTTCATGAAAGTAAACAGAGCACCTTCCCTAGCCCCAGCTAAAATGCCCAGCTCCTTGAAGGACAGCAAGGTAGCAGATCTGCTAATCAGGAGCTGCAACACCAGATGCCCTTCTTCCGTCAGTATGATTAAATGTATTGACAGTCAAAAGATGTCAAAAAAGCAGCAACAGATGAATTCACTTTCTGCAGCAGGGAGTAAAAACATCAATCTGCCATATGTCCAATAGCAGAATGCACTCTGTCACTGTCTGCTGTTTAGCCTGGGTTTCTTTGAACAGCAGGGCTCCTTGCTAATGGCACTGCTGCAGCATTTGCAAACTGTGTCTGTGTTTGGCTGGATTCAGTGACCTACCCGGAGCCCAACAGCTGAGATTTCACAAATGGCCAGGCAGCAACTATCTCATACTTGCTGGTAGTGTGCATGTGCTAATATAATTTCAGTGTTTAGCAACACTGAAAGAAAATCCACTTAGGCAGCAGGGATTCAGATCACCAGTGTCTCCTGGAATATTTAATCTAAGAACTCTAGTTTTAGAAGAAAAACAAATTACTTTTCTCTGAAAGTATATCTTGATGTATTAGTTGGAAATTGCTTCCTCTTGCTAGACGCTATTTTTCTGAGTAATACATGCTGAATATTACATCAGGAAAAAACCCCAGTGTACAAGTTTAAAATGCCCAACAAATTCTTTACTGATTAGTATCAGTATTGCTTCAGAAAGAAAGAGGATTATGTCCATGTACTACCAGCTGGGAAGTACAGCTTGGGCAGCATCCTGTCACACACAGTAAATCTCTGAAATAACTCTGCCATGTTTGCCTTGAATTAATGTCATGAATCACAGTCACTCAGCAACCCATTCTGTAAATATGCAGAGCATCAGTACCTATGGCTGGTATCTGTTACCTAAACACAAACAATAAATTTGGCTAAGTGGAATCAGAACATACACAGACAGTAATACTGCATCTGTTCAAGTAGTAAGTGACTTTCATGCACATCTGTTTCCCCCTCCCTGCAAAAAACCTTACTTTTGTCCAGCTTCTCCTTGGCCAGCACAAGGTCCATATTTGTAAGCATAAACAAGGCGAGGGATGAAATCTGATGTCACTGCTATAACAAATGCATTTGTGATGACAGAAAGAATTCCAATGCCTTCCAGGATCCCGTACCAGATGCCTGTTCAACAAGGAGAGTATGTTTGCTCCGGGAAAAACAAGAATCAAAGTGCCTGAAATACTGCATGATCTGAAGTAGTTTTCCCCTCTGCACAAGGTGTTTTTATGTAGTTGTTATCCAATAGTCACTGAGTAAGAATAAATTTTCCTATTGGACAGTGGGACCTCATCACTGCGAATCACACCGAAGGAAGGTTAGACATACTCATTGATTTAATAAAGCATCAAACTGTCCCTGAAAACCCTACTGAATGCAATTTATTTTGAGAAATCACACCTGAGTCAACATGAAAGAAAAGTATTTTTCTGTGCTTCTATTAATTGCATTATATAACTGTTTAATTTAGAAATTATGTCTGCAGTGTATGCTGCCATGTACTGGCTGCTGTCCAGGCTTGTGCCAAAACCCACAGATTCACACTGTTCACATGCAAGGCTTTAGTCAGACACAGACTTTAGGTACATGGTAGCATACACTACCTAAAGTCCGTGTCTGACAGAGCACAAAGCCTGAGCTTCTGCTATTTCTTGGTGTGGGCTACTGATTTTTGCAATGCAGATGGTTAGCAAGATTTCCTATTACCACTCTGAAAACACCAGGGTTTCAACATTGGCCAGATGACTTTGTTTTAGAGTTCATCCTAAAGGTGTTCTGGTCTTGCATACCACAAGGACAGAAGAGATTTGTGGTCAAAATAGGTTCAGAGAGCCCTGGCAATAGTGTGTGGCTGGATGAGCTCAGGGTTCTGTGGATCCTGTGTTTAGCAATGCAGGTGTGACTTGCTGAGAGCAAGCTGTCTGCTGAGGTCCAGACCCACCCCATCTGACCCACCATGGCCCCTGAGTCACAGCAGAGCTTAGTTTTGGCCAGGTAAATAAAAAAACATACAGGTCCCTTATAGGATGGTGGTCACTTTAGCTTGGCTTTCCTGTTTCACCTGATCTGTCTGGTTATTATATTCAAGTTGAGAATCAGCATGTGTTTGCACAGTGTGTCTGCCACAACAAAACACCTGCAGAGAACACTGATCACTTTACACCTTGGCTGTTAACTCCCCCAGAAAATAATTCAAATACATTTTCCAACATAGACTATTAATTGCATAAGAAGATTGGCATCAGATACTTGAAGTTTTTCGGAACAAACAAGGGGTGTATTATTAATTGCGAAGATGACTGGAAATACCGTAATCTACTCTTACTTGAAGTGGTTAGAGCTTTGACTTACAAATAACACATCTATATAACAAGCACCATACAAAGAGCTCACCTATATCTTTGGCTCTTGAAGCTAAAGGTCTTCTCCACTGAGTAACAAATTTGTAAGCATCGAGCCGAATTTCGATAATATTGTTTAGTAAGGCCAGAAGTGGTGCCAGTGGAAAAGCTGCCACAAAAATGGTTGTGAACCCAAACTGAAGAACTAGGGGAAAAAAAGGAAATACCACAGTATAATTGTTAGGATCTAATCCCAAGGTCTAAGATACCAAACCGTGTGTGCAAATAAGCAGGACGTACAAAGTATACAAACACTTCTTATTATGTCACACTAAATAATGGTCTAGTGACAGCTGTACAGCAAGTCCTTGTCAAAAGTTCACAAGGAAGGATGAAAAGAACAAATGCACATCTGACCCTGGAATGGACAGCACCATCTAAATTTTGTAATTTGGAGTGAAGTTCAGAGGTGGACAAATTGTGCTTTTAGAAAGGGACATTTTTACTCCACCATCAATTAGGATCTCTCAATGCTTGCAAAGATTAGGGATGAATACATTCCTTTTAATACATTCCTTCAGATGGGAAGCAGTTAGAAATGCTGTTTAAATTTCTAGAGGGAGGTTTTCAGATTGTCGGATTTCCCATTAATTTGAAAAGAATTGTGTGAGGGAGAAAAGAAAAAAACCAATCATGACATATGCAGTTCAGTCACATAGGGAAAAAGTTCGTGTTTTTTAATATTTTTTGAGCAGTTATCCTCCTCTCTCCTCTGGATAGAGCAGTGCCTTTTGGCAGTAAGTTACTTTGTAAATGTGAGGTAGGAAATGAGGGAGGATTTTAAACATAAACAAGCATTCAGGTCTGTACTGTGCACTTAAAAGTAAAAGCACGAGGCAACTTTCTTTAGAAGATAACAGCAAAGTTCTTTAGAAGTGTATGCAGATAAAGAACTGGGCACTGGTTAAGAAAAACGAATCCAGAGTGGGAAGTGTTTCATAGATAGTGTTTCACAGAGTTTAGCAAACCATCAGCAGTATGACATTGGTTTGGTTCTTATAAACCTACTCCCTTTCCTCACCTGACCTGTGAGAATAAAAACCTTTTTGCAGTCTCCTTAGCTTCATATAGTGATAATTAAAAGAACGCACCAGCCCACATCAACAAAAAAGCAACAACATTAAAATCTAGTGAAAGAGAAAGAACAAAGGTTAGAACCATACTCATTTCTAGGTATTCATCAAAGAGTCCATAAGCATTCATAGGCTGCAGATTATAGTCCTTTTCCCACTGTGGGAAGCTTGTTTTTCCCTGTGTGCCATATTCTTGTCGTAGTTTTCTCCTGGTCCACCAGTTTTGAATTAGCCTGCATTTTAAATTAAATTAAAGAAACAAAGTAAAGAATATTAATGGCTATTTATAACAAAATTGGAAGAGGTTAAGTGGGCAGAACATATCTTACAAAATTCATTTCCCAATGCACAGGAAAATAGAGCATTAGTAATTCATGTGGCTGATGACACAGCATAATAGGTATGAAAACAGATACAGCTGATGAGCTGTAATCCCAGCCTAGATGTTGTCAAAATGGAAAAAAGATTTTGACATATTTTCATTATTTATTTACTTTTTCTCTGCGCAGAATGGCAAATCACTTCTGTTTATATGGCAGAATGCAAGGCTGTGTGGAGATAGCTGAACTCAGTAAATAAGAGTGCTGCTTGATCCTTTCCTGCATGTGTGACCTGGCTTCTCTGCATGGCTCTACAGGGTGCAGGGTAACAGCCTCTGGGCAATCCTGGAAGGGAAAAGGCAGCCCTGAGTGGTGTCTGCAGCCAAATATTCAGAGGAGCAAGAGGCAGAAAAAAGTGTCTGAGCTACTGACAACACATAGTGGCTGAGATGGATGGCTGACATGAGCTACCTCCATCTCAAGAAATGGGGGAGCTGTGCTGGACATCAGGGGGAGATGCTGTTCCCAAAGAAGTGCATGTGTAAGACCACTGTGAAAGGCACTGAGCCAAAAGATAAATGAATGCTCACATCTGAAATAAAAACCTTTTCAGGGAGTTGCACTGGTTTGGCCAACAAAGGACACTAGTTAAGAGTTGGTATAGAGAGTAAAAAAACCCCCAACCACAATGACAGAGATTTTCTCTGAAGTTGTGGTTGGCCATTTTGTCTCAGTAAGAAAGAACATGATAGATCACCCTTTTTTTTCAGTCCTTTCCCTGACAATGCTTCACTTCTTGCCGTTGCAGTGGCCTGCTCTGGTCTGTGAGTGGTAAATAGTGCAAAGCAACTGCAAATAGTCATTAGATTTGGATAAGGGTGTGGACAACTGCTTGTTTTCTTAAAGCTTAGAGATTATTTTTCCATGTACGTAATTTATTAGAAAGGTTACAGCTTTTCCTGTCTTCCTTAAAGTATAGGTGCATTTGAGTGCAGTTCAACTGAATTCAGCTACAGACTGTAGGGTTGCTTCCAAGACCTCTAGCCATCCACCTTGTGTCGGCTGCCATCAAGCTCTTAGCAGAAAGGTGTTCTTCACACAAAAAGGAGATGCACCTGCTTGCAGCATTTCAGGGCTAGAAGGTGGACTGAAGGGTCTGGAGAGCAAACATATCTCTCATCAGAATAAGTTGAAGCATTTCACAGTGTTGTGGCTGTGTCTTTTATGTTGTGATTTTCCTTTTGTCTCTAAAGTGAAGATTCACTCCACCTGAACCAGTTTATTCCTATTTAATCACTTGTTCTTAAACAATCTCCTCCTATCTCTAGCAGTCACCTTCTTTTATTTCTTTTCGGTGCTCTTTGTTAAGTTTAAAAGTCTGTATTAATAGAAAACAAAGAGTTCTAATGAAAACTGACAAAAGGGCTAGGGAATGGAAAGAGAAGGATCAATACTTCTGCTGCTGCCCTCCTGCCCATCCCAACTAATCCCTGCATCCCTAACAGCTGCCAAATGCTGCCAAGGTGTGCTAGGCCCAGGGAAGATGGAGAAATAGCAAATCCCTCTGAACTTTGTAGGGCAAACTTTCTGACAATGTCAGCTCTCTCTTAGATTTTTCACACTGCTAATTTCCCTTGGTGACCAGCCACACTGTCTCTAGCATCAACTACACTAATCATATTAAAGCTACATTAGTCATATTAAACATGCTCATTAAATACTAATCAATAAGGAATGAACCAATAGGAAATGAATAATTGCCAACCTTTTAGCTAGGGCACAGCTCCATGCTACCTTGAAGATCACAAGGGAACTTGTCTACATACCAGTCAGTACATTTTTCTATCTTTCAGAGTGTATGTGCAAAGAGTGCATTTTTTCCAGCTCATACCTGCTCTTTCAGACATCTTTTATCACCCGACAAGAAATCGAATTTAGAACTTAATGATGTTGGAGAATAACTATCTCCAGCTGCACGGACATAAAGTATAAGTGAGCAATCCAGGTGCCTTAGATGAAAGCTAGGCCTCTGCTCAAGGTTACTCATGAGACAGCTGTGAGAAAGAGAGACACGAAAGCCAAAACAAGCTGAAGGTGTCTAAAAATTAACTTAGCAGAAGAAACTGTTGCTGTTGTTGCCTTCTGATATCAGCTTAGTGTTTTAATTAGAATAGAGAAAAGGCCCGTGTGAAACTTCTGTATGAGAACAAACCCTGTGTGTATAGTAGAAGAAAAACTTATCACGGAATTTTATTTTTGGCATGTGGAGAAGTATGAATATGCTCCCTGTCTAACAATAAAGGAGAGCTTGACTTATCATTCACATTGAGTCAGCGTCTTACTCCTCTCCCCCCCCGACATAATGACATAGCTGAGAAATGATACATATAATATTTTTCATTTAAGCAATACTGTGGTCACACAGTTATTTTAAAGGAGTTTTAGAATGCAGAATGCAATTTAACAAAATCAAGTACATCCCACGTATTACTTATTTGTTAATATTTACATTATCCTTTCATTTTTGCAATCTGTGTCCAATATGGAAGAAAAGCCTCAAATACCATCTATATATCTGGATGTCTGTATCCTGAGCAGGGAATTTTCTATTGTAATGACTACAATAGAAAATAGTGTCTTGCTTTTATAACCTGGCCATAAGGAAAGCATAAACTTAGTATTCTGTGACCTTCAGAAACACAGGTATTGTATCTACTTACGGATATCCCAATTCCATGAAGTTATTCCATGTCTGCTTTAACACCATTATAATACCCATTTGCATACAAAGATCAATAAGGCATCCACTAGGGTGGCACTACAGGAAAAGAAAAGAAGAAGCATAACATTAAGCAGGAATTATACTGAATTTTAAAGCATTTCTTGAAGGCTATAAATGATACTGGATAATTTACTAAAAGGAAATTAAATGCATTCTCCTTATTTTTTAAAGAAATGTAAGCTCATGGGAACAGATGACATTGTATCATACTGGCAGCATTTTAAGCTCATCACCCAATTTTCTGCAGAGGTCAGAGTCTGCTGAAACCAATGCAGTTTTCACATTAGTGGTTCTAATGTGCTATGCAACTGTGGGCAGGGCAGAGGCAAAGGCCATCAAGTTTCTCCATTGATTTCAATAGTTTTTGGGGAGGGTGACTGTGCATCAAGTCAAAGAATGAAGAGAAAATTCCTCCTGGCTGCACATAAAAGAAACAGTTTATGCCTAGAGGATAGACCTAGAGCTGTTAATTGAGTACTGTTTAACATGAGTAGTATGACTGAGTAGACCGTGCAATGCTGTTCTCTTCTTGAAGAACTAAAAATCTCTAACTGCTGAGCAACAGTTCTTAGTGTTTCTTGCTGAGTGTTTGCTTGCTTTAGCAGTGGCTCCAGACCTTGAAGCTGTGGAGCTGCTTTTGTGAGAGATGTTCAGCTAGTACAAATTTAGGTAGTTTTTTACCTAGTATTGGAGAAACCAGAAAGGGACCAAAAGATTTCTGCCCTCAAACAGCACTTTGTGCAATTGGCTTTGCAGATCCAAGCAGTGCAGTTCAAGCTGTTTTTTAAAATCTTGGGTATTACAGATAAGTTGAACAAATCACTGTCATAGAACTGGAATTATTTCTCTTTAACTTTTAGGGAGAAAAGTTAGTAATGACCTGTAATAAAATGAGATATGAATTTCTTATACATACTGCATTATCCAGCTCTCAGAACCTGGATCCCTGCTGGGGTTTCTGTTGGCCTCATTTAGCATCTCTTTAGATTAACAGGATGGCAGTTTTTTCTTTTTGTTTCCATTTTTTTTTACTTCTCTGTCATTATTACTAAATCATTATCCTACTGCTTTTAGGAATTGATCACATGAACCCATATATCTTGAGAGAGGCAGGTACAGTGTTAATGAAGTAGCAGTGATGTTACAACCAATCAATAATACATAAATACAAAACTCAATAATACATAAACTGTGGTCTGAGCACATCCATGGATACTGGACCAGTGTTACTAAATGTCCTAGACTTGGCTTCATTCAACAGGTGAAGAGAGGGCTATTGGAGGGATATCTGGACATAATATTCTAAAGCAAGTTAGTTCTAATAAGACCTAGCACAGATACAGTCAATAAAGTCAAGACTTTTAAAAATTAGACTTTATTTAAATTATTAGACTCATTCTCTGAGAAAAGCTAAACAGGGACTACTAAGAGTAGGTTCCACCAGCAACAGACCCACCCTGCAACACCTTGTTGTACTTTCCTCACAAACCTGGTTCTTTTCTCGTCCCACCTCTCCTGCAGAGAGATGAGGTTCTTTCTCTGTTCTCTGATCCCTCTGTGAAGTGAATCAGCCCACTAAACCATCAGAAGACTAATCCAGCCAGAAAAAGGAAATTCACTTCCGATAAAAGGAACTGAATAGGCTCCTCACAGAGCTGGACAAGTGAGAGCCAATGCAGAGGAAGAGGAAGAGGAAGAGGAAGAGGAAGAGGAAGAGGAAGAGGAAGAGGAAGAGGAAGAGGAAGAGGAAGAGGAAGAGGAAGAGGAAGAGGAAGAGGAAGAGGAAGCCTCAGGGGGAGGACTCAAAGGAAGAGCAATACTCCTTTCCTTTGGCAGCAGCAAGTTTTTAGGTCAGCTCAGCCCCAGCCAGATTTTGGAGGGATATTATGGAGGGATATTAAGTGAAATTCTGTCTGCCAGTTTATCAAGAATTCTTTCCTTGAATGAACAGAATTCTCTACAAAATTAGGATGGTTTTTATTCAAATTGAAACCCTTTTCTTTGCTGGCTTTTTTTTTTTGCTTATTGTCAGGCATCTTCCACTTACCATTTGTCATTTATCTGCAAAGTTGTTTCAATTATTCATCTGTGAAGCAGGAAAGAAACCACAGAATTTCAGTGTGCATACAGCAGCACTGGAATATAAATGACTGGTCCAGAAACTGCTGCTGTTCACCTCCTATAGCTGTCAAATGGGCTTTGAATTCTGAATGTATTTGTTAAAAAACAAACCAAATGGGATTGATCCTTGACTAACTTCCAAAGCCAAACTCTCGTTGCTTTCCATATTCATTTGATTTTATAGACATGGAACATTTTGCCAGTAGCTTGTTTGGGAAGTTTGCTTAGTTGTTTTGGTCAAATTTCACATACATTTTATGTGTCTGGATTTTTAATTCATTACTTTATTATTTAAGTCTCTGGTCCATAAGGCTAGAAAAGCTGAGAAGAAAGGATTTTTTTAGAAGTAAAAAGCTGTCAGATTTGTATTTGACTTTGATTCATTCCAAGTATAAAATATTTCCAGTGTAAATATGTAAGTAATCTTTAAACTGTCCGATACCAGTGTTTGAATGTGATGCAAACATTAAAGCTGCTAGCATTGAAAAGGGAATATATATATCAATATGTAGATGCTTTTGTAGCAGATGGTAGTGTCAATAGTGTGGAGTTAGACAGCAACTGAAAACCCAGTAACACACACAAAGATGCCTGGGCAGAGTTATGTGTCTGCCTCTGCTTGCATTCATGGCATTGTGGGCAGCAGATAAATCTGTGTGCAGTTATCAAACACTCACCTCTTCCAGCCTCCATCGGTTTATCAGCCTTAAGTAGGCACCAGGGTGTCCTGTAAATCTTTAACACAGGAATATATGTCAGCTGTGTTGTGTAAGCAGTCTGTTCACAGTAGTAAAAGAAAGCTCACACTCTTATTTTAATCTGGTGTTATCTTAATGGAACTGGTATAACTATAGAAGATGTTATGCTGTAAAATGTATTATGGATATTCCTGGAATAATCCCCATAAAGGACTATGGATATTTTTACTTTCAGTTTTATTTCAATACCAGATACTCCGCTGTTGGATATTCAACATATGCAGAGCAGAGGGAAAATCTGACTGAAACTGCTCATGTCAGTTTGGAAAATGGCTATCAACTGCCTGTCCATTTCCTTACACTATAAAGTGCTCTGTGATGTCTGCCTTCCCGTGAAGTCAGTGAAAATTTTAGTTTTCATTAAAAAATTTTATTTTCTAACTCTTCTCCCATGTTTTCCCCCAAAATTACTCCCATATGCAAATAATCCACATTAATGGATTCTTCTATTCAAACCTTCTCTACTAAAAAGGTCTTTTGTTTTTAGGAGGCTGACAGAAAGAGACATCCAAATAATAAATATTTAGATAGATAGATATATACACACAAACACACATACATAAAATATGCAATAAACATGTAATATATACAATAAATATGTATATATATGGGAAAAAACCCCAACTGGTAGCTCATAACTCCCTCTTAACCATCCAGATCATGTAATCAAAGCAGGTCCCTTCCAACTGAACTATCCTATCCTATCCTATCCTATCCTATCCTATCCTATCCTATCCTATCCTATCCTAATCCTATCCTTCATTTATCTCTACAAATACACACATAAAGACAGAGTGAAATGATCTGCATGTACAGTATTGTGAGATGCATCTGTTTCCAATAGTGAAATTGTTAAGTCAATATTGAGAACATGTGGTGATAGGAAATGAAAACTGCATCTGTTTCTGAGCTTTTGAAAGGAATATAAAACTGCAATCTGTTCTGCTTTGCTAGTCTGGAATTTGCATTTTGAGATGTGTGATAATATGGTCCATTTTGTTTCATTACAAACAATTTTATTTCTCCTTTCTACTTCATTTTGCACATGAGTGTGCAGACATCAATCCTACCTTCCAAGGAAGAATGCTATATAAAAGGTAGAGCTGTTCAGATTGACAAACTGAAAAAGAAACATTTTCAGAGTGAAGCTGTTCTCCCACTCCGATTCGGTGCGAGGCTGCTCTGTGAAGAAAATTATCAGAGTTTCAGAAGCTTATTCAGATTATCAATTTCCCTTGGCACAAAGGCTGCACACACCTATAAGAGCTGGCAATGTATCTGTAAATTAACCTGCTGTTTTCAAAATGTAACCTGGCAGAAGAAATTGTATCCAGAAGCAGCATGCAGCAAGTGAGCTTGTAGAGAATTAGAAATCTATTCTGGTATCTGTATATGTATGTTCCCAGGAGACTGTAAGAAAGTGGTCGAGGTAATGCATATATTAAACATCCCCCTTGTATATAAGTGGTCTTTACAGGCTCAGGCTCTTCTCATGTTACCTTTTGTGTATCCAACCATGATATTGCCACTCACTGTTTTAAGTGCCTTTTTGTTAGAGGTGTCCCACTGAACTGCAGAAAATCCTCCTGGTAGTTCTGTTTCATGGATTTGCCCACATGTATCAGTGGAGTGCCACTGCATGACTCCCCTTCTGTGTCCCAGGGAACTCATCACAGAAAACCAAGAAAAAATATTTTGCAGTAGATGGGCTAAAGCAAATGGGAAAGGGGAAGACATATTCTTGCCTTTGGGTATTGTTCCCTTATTCTCCTTCTCAAGAAATCTCCAGACAGAAGTTAACAAAACAATGTCCATGTCAACACACAAATACCATATTCTGGAACTACTTCCCAGCTGGCAGAGCTCGTTGTTAGCCAGCCACTGCTGTGAACAGGAGTAATCAGAGAAGTGCAGGTACTAAAGGTGATTCTGAGTATCATAATGATAGTGCTCATGTACGACTTCCAAAGGAGCCTCCAGTAAAGTACTGTGAGTACAGAAACAACAATAAACTTGATTCTCTTTACTTGGAGCTGCTCTTTCATTAGATGCCAGTCTGCAGGAAGGACAAGTTTGACTATAACAAGGCTGCTGCAGCTGAAGCTTTGCTTACATGCCTGACAGAGACAATGGCGATGCTCTGGAGGAGCACAATGTGAGCTCTGAAAAAGGTCATGTTAAAACTGAAGAAGGACATCCTCAATGCCCTCAATGCAGTTTTGCTGCCAGTACCACTTTGGCTTATTACACTGATAAAGATCATTCAGATCAAATCAGTACCTTAAGGACATCAGAGTAAAAATCACAAAACAGTCTGAACAGGGTCAAAACAACTTGACCTGCTGAATTTTCATACAAGTGCTTTCTGCAAAAAGCAGACCTTCCTTGATGACAACCTAACAGAAAGTAATCAAGCTTCAAGGTCTCTAGAATATGTCTTACTGTCCCCAAGCTATCAGGACACAATTCACAAACTTGAAAGTCGTGTTTCTCAGCTATAGCTAGCAGATACCTTCTCCATGGATCCAGGGTAGCAAAAATATTTTAAAACTACAGCATTCAAACAAGGACTCTCAGTTTAATAAGCAAAAGAATTCTTTATTAAACAAAAATTCTATTGTTCACAGATACGTTTTGAACACATTACCAGTGACTTCCAGGATGTTGAAGAGCCCTGAGAGCAGCTAAAATCAGTTGTTTACTCTGAGCAGACATCAAAATCTGTCTGTCTGGTCCAAAATAATTTACTGAACATCAATAAATGTAGACAGGTTTCCAGGAGCTCAAAATAACCTCCTCAAACCACTTGTATGCATGCAATTATATGGTTTGTTTAACAGGCCTTCAGCCATAGTCTCATTTCAGGCTTCTTGATACTAAAGAACCCTTGACAATTGCCACCAACTACTGCAATCTTCCAAAAATATCAGTATCTCCACAGATTCTGCCTGAGCGATGGATATATGAATGATAGCCTATTGCTACCCCATTGACAGTAGATGCTCTCCTTAGAAAACATTTCCTTACTCCAGCATAAAGATTGCCTTTGTGAGTGAGCTGAAAGGATTACTGAAATTTAGAACATCATATAGTTTAGGTGTAGGTAGAGTTGATGATTCACCTAGTTATTTTCCCTCCTTACTGTCCTTAAAGGCCTTAAAGTTTGATAGCCAATCAGCACCTTAGTTTCAAGCTATGAATTTGTTTTCCAGAAATGACTCCCCTTTTCCATGTTTACAAATCCTGGAGGCTGTGAATGCTCAGTCTGTCTGAAAACTCACACCTTTTCCTCCAAGGTAAAAATTTTACATTTATTTATAGTAAACAATTTGTTGATATTCTTAGGTGGTAGGGGCTTGAAACAGGAACAAAGACGGATGATTGTTGTCACCACTGGTTGAATGGCACAACAATGGTAGTTCAGTTTATATACTTTCTTATTATAAACTTAAGAAAAACATTAATTCCTATAGATTGCAAATTAGTTAGGATTTTTCATATTTATGCAGGCATTTTGAGTGTTATCATGGTGTATGGACCAATAAATCAGTACCATAGTATTCAATTTTATATTTAACATTACTTACCTAAATTTGTCAGGAAAAGAGCAACTTTTTCATACAGCTGTAACAGAGAAGAAACAGCCTCTTAGTTACATGGCTGACTCAAAAATATAGAACTGCTTTCTAGGGAGAGAACATGTTAATCTGATATGCAGATGATTTCTGTGGTGTTCTGATAATTGCAGTAAAACTACATAATAAAACAGTAATGATATAACCAAACAAGAAAAAGTAATGTTTTTATATCTAATGCTCATCCATAATATATGGAGAAGAAATGCAATCATTGTCCCTATTTTACATACACAGTGAAAAAGGGTGAGAGAACTTTTCCAAAAACACAAAGCAGAACAATAGCACAACTGAGATTTTTGTTTTAGTTACTTATGGAATATTTACCTCACAAGAAAAAAATCACCCTAGAAAAGCATGCTATGGTCTGTTGGAAATGCTGAGGTTTTGGGGCCTTTTGGTTTTGTTTGCAACCTTGGTACTGAAAGGAAAGGTACAGCGGGGGTCAGGGTTACTTCAGAGAAAATCTTTAGTAATCCCCACCACCTGACACATTTCTTACTCTGGGCCAGTGTCACTTTTCTAAATCCTAAGTGATACTTTCTGTAATTTCAGATACTGTGCTCTCAAACTCTCCAGGAGACTCCAAAATTCATAAAGATTATAAAACTAACTCTTAGGGTTTTAACAATCAGTATTTGCAAAGGAGTTTTGAACCTATTAACTACATCACCAACACCATCAGTATTAGAGTAAATTAATACAATGATTTCCATTTGCTTTAAATGAGTCTGGAGCCTGTTCCTACAAATTGCTAAATGTCCTTAACTCTCACTGATGCCTACAGGGATAGAAAGCTTCTCATATATCAGGCTCAAGTATTTACTTACTCCTACAGTGCGTATCAGCAATGTTTCTTTTTATTTGCAGTTATCCTTAGAACCTCTTGCTTAAATTGAGTTATGTACTGTTTACAGATCAAATTGCATGCTTAAGAACTGAAGTCATCCTGAAATCTCTCATCCATGTTAACAACTGCTTCATGCTTAGAGTAGTTTTCCACTGCCTTTGGAGTAAATGGTTTTATTTCAAGTAATGAAAAAGGTAGTTTCTTCTGGGTTTAAAAGCATCTCTTAAGGGCAACTGTAAATGTACTAAATGTCTGGGTCATTTATATCCTGATCCCAGCAGGGAGTGTGGTTTTTTTACAAATGTACACATTTTTACCATGCACTGCAAAAGGGATTATCAAACCTTCAATTTGTTGCTATTCCATTTGGAACTGTAACACCATGTTAGAGATTCTGTTAACAATGCTTGGATCTAATTATCTGCTACTGTAGTTTATCACTACTACCCCCAAGGGGCCCTGTTTGGGATCATATTCTGTTCTCTGTTAGTATTTTCCATGGGCAGTATTACTGGAATTAACAGGTTGTAATAACCTAGGTGATTGCTTTCGGGTCAGGTTGCAGGATTACCTGGGAGACATTATTCTTGAAGGTCATTTTGTTTTGTCATGATGGATGTGTCAGAATAGGTACCCAGTGCTCAGAACGGCTGGTCTGGAATTTACCTGTGGTCTAGACCTTTCCCCTGATGCTTTGAGAGGCTGTCAACTTGTATCAGAATCACTGCTGGTTTTTAAGGCTTCTAGCAGTGAATTCTCTGCTTCTATGCACATCTTGGTCCATTCTGCTTTTATTACTGTATCTTTGCTTGCTCTTCTGACTCTGTTCTTGAGTCACAGTTCATGAAGAATTCAACTACCTGAATGGCTTCTGGGGATTTTTCTTCTCCCAAAAGGAATTCCACCATTGCCCTTCAGTAAACTACATTAATCCATCATGGGAAGCAAGGGATTATGTTCCTAAATCCTTCCTTTGAAAAACTCCTGCAGTTTCATATTTTGTGGGTCTCTTTCTTCCATGAGCTATATCCAGATCTAAGGTTATGGTGTTTATTGAATGGTGATGAGAATGAGGCTTAAGAAATCCATCTTTGCAGTGCTCCACTTATTGGATACTTTTAGGAAATAAAAGTTTCTCAAAAGGCACCTTCAAGCAATCTTCCAATATTTAAAAAAAATCTCTGAGTTGTAAAACTCTTTGAGAATGAAAAAGTTTCATTTGTGCTGCATTTCTTTGTGGCTGCTTCACTGCATATATGACAAACTGAGAGCTTGAAAATTAATGTTTTACTGGCATAGATATATATAGTTTTCTTTTTATTTTCTTCTATGCTTATTGTGTGCTCTAGGTGGAGTAAAGAAAACCTGGAGACAAAACCCAATAAAATAAAAATAACATAAGAGAGCCCTCAGTACAAATTCAGAAAGAAAACCAGCTTCCTCTTTTCTGTCCTTTCTCATCCTATAGTCCTACCTAACGGAAAACACAGGAAAGACAACAGTCCAAGATTGAATGTCTCAGTCACTAATCCAGTCCTGCCTATGCCAAAGGAAGAAGCAAAGTCCTGCAGCAAAGGCTCTTGGAATTTCCTGCCATATAAACAAGGACCTGTTAAAAATAATTTTTAGATTATGGAAATGCTTGGATATTGCATGAGAAAGAAAGTAGTCTCCAAACCAGCACTTGGAGATGAGCAGACCTGAAATAACATCTTGTCTTTTGCCTGGGAAGTAAATCAGCATATCTCCTGGAGCTAAACCTGTTTATTATTATTATTATTATTATTATTATTATTATTGTTATTGTTATTATTACTATTATTATTAGGTACAGATACTCCACCCTGGCTCTAGTACCTGTCTGGTTTGTAGGTTAAACCCTCCTTTCCCTTAAAAGGCATTCTTATAATGTCAGTTGACAAAACCTGATAAAGAAAGGCCATACAATTCTTGCCAAGAGCAACAAAGAGCAGACACATTGCTATCAGAGCAACATCCAGGAGTATCAGCATCTCAGTGGAAGGAGGAAACTCATTCCCCACCTAATCTATGCCTTACTGTCTTACTGGGACTGTTGCCACATAGAAATTCCATTTTTGTCTTTGTCCCAAGTCTGGTTCCAGCTCAGCTCACAACAGTAACCTGCCATCAGCCAGCCCCACTGCAGTGCACCCAGGCCATGTCTCTGGTGCATGCTGGTAAAGGCTGTGGCCAGCTCTAGAACAAGTCATGTCTAGAATAAGTCAAGTCAAAGCCTTGTTAAGCTTTCAGCTCAAGAGAGTTCTTCTTGTGGACATTGTGTCTGTATATCCATATTCTCACTGGAAAACTGCCATGAAAACTGAAATTGGAATTACTGAAAATAGTGTAAATAAGAATTTAGCTTTGTCACTATATTTAAAAAATAATACCCAAATGCAAATGAAAAGAAGAATGTTAATGAATTTGACTGAAGACTGCGAACATATATAAGGAAAAGAAGTGGCAGAGGATAAAGCAGGAGTGTGATCATGTCTCCCTAAGATATTTTCAGAATATTCAAATATGCTTTACATAATATTTTGGGTTTGGAATCACACTTTATATAAATAGTGAATGATGTCCATAAGCAATAATTCCATTGGCTTAGCAAGACACCCCATTCCTGCTGAAAGAGGAAGTAGAAGCGTTTGGTTGTCTGCTGACTGAGTTATCTGCTGCTCTGGTGGCTCAGGTATAACTTCAGATATGTTAACCTTACTCACCACATTCAGGAGCATGATGATGCAAAAGTTGATACACACTGCAGTCCCTGTAGTTGCAACCTGAGAGTTATTCCTGATTAAAGCCCACTTAAAGGCAGCGAAAGTGCTGACAGTCACAACACGGTAAATAACAATGCCGAAAACAGCAGCAATCACCACACAGATCTAAAGGAAGAAAAAATCAGAGAGAAGAACCTGAAAACTTCCAGTGGAACAGGAGTTACCTTCTCCCTGAAACACTGAAAATTAAATGATATGAAAGAATTTAAAAACGCATTCCTTTTGATTCCAGAGAAAGGTTTCAATATGATGATTTTTCTTCTTGTTAAGTTCTCTTTATTTCTCAAAATGAAAAATCTCATTGAAATAATATTAAAATAATTTTTACTTTTAAATATTTTCTTGAAAATGTTCATCTTCCTTAGCATTAATGTGGGAAACAGTGTTGCCACCTCTGGGAATTATAAATTTTCCGTATCTGCACTTGATGTGCAAAAGCTAGTCTCAATCTGATGTCCCAGCTTGACGGCATCATACTTGGGATGGATTTTATGCTTTGACCGACTTCTCACCCTCACACAAATGTCTCCATTTGTAAGCACTGCCTCAAAAACAGCCCTGCCAAGCTAGCCTAGCTAGATGTTTCTTCCTACAGTTCTGAAGGTTTCTGTCTAGAGAAGGTAACAAGTACAATTTCATTGTGATTTCTTCACCCATGAAACTTTCAGCAAATATGACAATGAGAAAGCCACAGCTGAGCCAGGCTGCTTAGTCACTTAATGTTCCTCATGCAACAGCTGGGCTGTAAATGACATCTCTTTTCCATCGTGACCAATTTATGTCACAGTTTAGCAAGCCGTCCAAAGGACAAATAGTTGGGAATTGGCATGAGTGACTCCTCTCAAAGACACATTGACATAGGACACATCAGCCACCTTATTAGACAATGAGGAGTTTCTTCAGTAGAAGGCAGAAAATTATTTGCAAAATAGGTGTCTTCCAAGGTTGGCATAGGCTACTTAAACCAATCAAAACTGAAGTATATCTACATTAATTGAATGGACAAGATTACTTGGAAAACAGCAAATGCTAATCAAGCTGGTTTCATATTTTTCACATTCATTACAATAGTGATTAACAAAATCTCAATGGTATAGTAAAAGAAAACTGTATGTAACACGTTTTCTCTGGATTCCCAGTATAGTATTGAGGGAGAAAAAGCTGCTTCCTTCTCCTTAACATGGAGCCACTTAGCTGGTTAAAGCTGTATTAGTAACTGCACTGCGAGAGTCAAAACACAGAAATTTCGGGAACTGCTCTAACTTGAAGTTTGTAAGTTTATATTTCCTGTTATAGGTGTAATTTAAAAAAATACTCTTATCTAAATGATCAAAAATGTGGAATTTTTCTAGCTTGCTGGAAGCCCATGCTGTGTCAACAACAAGAATAACTTCAGTGAAAATAATTTTTGTCCTGTTTCAAGGATTTTTATGGGGAAAATAATTGGTGATGCATGCAATTTAGAACAAGGCTACTCTCTCTGGCACTTTGGGTAAGGTCTATCACTAGTCTAAGAAGATTAATGACTGAGTTTGCACAGGGTGAAATACTGCCTCCCTTAAAAAAAAAAAAAAATAGGGGAAATACAGAAAATACTGGAGTTGTAGTACCAATTCTGAGCAGAGACTGCAGTCCTGAGTACATGTTCTCAAGGGCTGAGTCAGGGCGTCCAATCCACCTGACGTACCAGAGTACAGTTCGTCTCAATAATGCTCTTGCCTTTCTTGACCTTGATTTCTTTCAACAATTTTGAAGCCATCAATTTCTTACTGTCCTCTGCCCTGTTGCTGGGTTAGCTCACCTGCCTGGCTCTCCACAGCTCCCGAGGCTGTACACATCTGTCATGTTCTTGTCTCCTGGAAAAGCCCTAGTAAATTCCGTGGCAGTCTGTGGATTCCAGACCAGCACTGTGTTTTCAAGACCAGCACTACTTCTCCTGTTGTCATGTGAATAACAGCCCACAACTGCTTCACTGAAATTAGAGAATGGGAGTGTTTCTGCAGAAATGCATGCAGCTCTCTGTTAGGAGAGATTTTGCTGCTCCTTTTAGTTTTGCACTTTTTAAAGGGGATAATACATCATTTTAGACAAGGAACATTGGTTTCTCCATTTCAACTGCACTAGGAATATAAACCCTCTTTCCTTATCTCCTCAATACACTGAGAAACTAGGTTGTATTAACATCATTAAGCACTCTAGGCATCTTCTTTAGGTTCTCTGTGAAGTTTACAAAGAACAACTGCTTCTTCTGTGGCAACTTTCCACATCACTCTGCACAGTCTACATAGGGAAGGCTACCAGTAGAGGATTTGATAGAAACTCAAGTGTTTGCTATGTAGATTCTCAACCTGCAGAAAATGCTAGAGCGTATTCCACTTTCAAGCAGTCATATCCAATATTTACCTACTCTACTAGCAAAGATGATATTTTGGTTTTTTAACCCGTAAATAAATAAAAAAGTTCTCAAACCATAAAAAATATTCCAGATGCAGAAACGATGAGTCTGCTGCATTTATCTGCAAATGCTTGATAAGGCTCTGGCTTCCCGGATATGGGGTTCATTCGTTCTTTCTTGGAGTATTTGGCTTCAAACTGCGGACGTATTTCCTCCTAAAGAGCAGACAGATAATGTTCACATGCAGCACAGCTAGGAAAAACTCTGTAGGAAACTTTAGATCTTCTATCAGATCACTGCTCTGGGGAATTACATCTTTGAATTCAGCAGCTGGCACAGCTACTATAAAAGCTGAGCTGGGAAATCAGGTCTCCTTCATGAGAACTAGAATAAATCACTGTACCCATAAAAGTAAGGACTGAAAGTATTTAGTAAAATCCCCAATTAGCTATTCCTCTAAATAATGCTCTTTCAGAACTAAGTGGCTGCAAGACAAATAGTTTTAAGGTTGATACCACAGAATTTTTCAGTCTAACATTATCCTATTGTTACTGGAATTTTACCACTAAGCAAAACCCACCCCCAACAGCCAAACCTCCTTTTTCCAAACCTAATTGCTCTTTGTTAAGCATTTGGTTATGTTTCCATTACCAGCAAAAGCTTCTCAGCATTTGAAGAAGGATCCATGCCATCTAATGCTGCTCAATTACTTCTTAACTTGGACAACATTATTAGCAGAAACGAATTTCAGCAGCAGGAATATCAAATCTTGCTTTGTCACTAAAATCCCTCTCGTGAAATGAAACCTGGGGGTTACTTGGGGATAGATTTGGTTTCATGTGTTTACAGCATTGCCAGAAGAAAAGGTTCACTTTACCCTTGGTACAGGTTAACACCTGCAGCAGTGCTACCCTGCTGCCCTAACACATGAAGGACCACCAAGAGCAGCGTGTCCTGTGCCTCCTCACTCCAGTCTGGCATCCAGAACACTGTCAGGGGTGAGAGAAAGCACCAGGCTGGGAGGATGGACTCTCACAAATGCTGGCAGATATAACAGCAATGCTTGCAGTGCTCTGCTGTATAGTATACAGCTGCTCCATGGTACAGCTGGCTACAAAGGAGCAGACAAGAGCCAGCTTACAAATTTCAGTCACTTCCAATCCTTCAACTGCACGTAACTGAACTCTGACTGACTAAAGCTGTAAATGCCCAGACCTTAAATTACTGCATTGAAACAGGTGAATGTTAACTGCTCACACAAGTCTTTAGGATGTGAATAAAAGTGAAATATTGTAAAAGCCTACATTCTTTTTTTAAAATTCCCCTGAAGGGGGGGAAGTAGTCATTCCTCATTCTCATTCTTCCAAGTTTTGAAGACCTTTTCTCAACACAGTTAATTTCCAAATTTACACAGCAACCAGGTAACAACAGCAACAATAAAAAAAAATAAGAGACATGAATGCCTAGTGTCAATGTCTCTGTAACTAATCATGTGCTTGAGGGAACACATACATATCAGCTATACAAAAAGGCTAAGCATGTTTCTGTGGAGGCAATACCTTGTTCTGTCTGGTAATACCTTGTTCTTATTCTATTTTGCTCAAGCTGTTCCTGCTATATCAGGGCTGAAAGAAGCTGGGCAGACCATAATCTGGAAAAAGGAGCAATGTAAGTAATATTCCTGTGTGCTCAGGGGTATGAGAAAGGACAGAGTGTGATAGCAGTGAAGCAGGGTTCCTGAGAATTTCATCCTGTAGGTTGTGCAAGGGCTCTTCTAGCTGGCTCTTCATATACAAGAAACCTTTACTTCTCTGCACCTCTCTCTGAGCCAAGATTTGATTATCTTTTACAATCTGCAGTGTAGGGAAGTTCTTATCATATCCACATGTCCTACAATCTCCAGTTAATTCAAATAATGCAAATGCTATTTTTAGAGATATTCTCAAAAAAATGGAACTCTGGCATGAAACTTTGTACCTGTTTAATGATACTCAGCAATGCTTGGGCGAGTAAACAGTGCTGTGTCTGGCTGAGGTTAATGACACAAAGAAGGTGACACTGAAGAAAAAGAAAAAATACCCTACAAATAGCAACAGAAGCCTGATTTCATCTGAGAGTGCCAGGAACAGTGTGCAGTTGATTTCTTGTGGCATGTCCACTCGAGACCCAGTTGCTTTCCACGTCTCCCACCTTGCACCGGGTTTACAGGAACAGGAAATCCAGATATGTAGGGCTCGAAGAGCCAGAGCACATTCAGTTCAAGTTCCCAGACTGAGAGGCCTGAACATTGCAGGGGTTGCTGTATGCCTTTCCTGGATGAGAATCTAAAGTGGTGAGGAATTCACAAGGTTGTATATCTGAATAAGTGCAATTCTCCTCTCCATTTTCTTCATTGTTTCATTTATTTGTCTCTTCACTTGGAACACGAAGGTGATGACAAGGAGATAGGAAGCCTTATAAATGGAATTTTTTCAATGTACTGTTGCTAGGAATTAATAAATTTCCCTCTGTAGCAAAACCTTTTTTTTCAATTTGACGATGAAAATTAAAGCAAGCAAAGGCTAGACACATAATGTTAATCAAAATAACAATCTTCATTATTAAAAGCTTAGATTTAAAATGGTAATTAGAACTCTAGTCAATGTCTTTGAAATAACTAGTAAAAGCAATCAGCTGATTTTGTCTAGTGATGAATGGAAAGCAGAGAGGAAATTTAATTAGCGGTGATTTTATTAGAAAGCAGCACTTTTAGGAGAAAAATTTTCATGTCATGGAGACAAAATTCTCATTGACTTCTCACTGACGTACAACTTACAGTGAAACTCCACAGGATGAGTCTTTTTCAATCTACATAAAACAGACCATTCTCCTTCCTTCCCACTTCTCACACATGGATAATTCCAACTTTTTCATAAGAGAAACCATATTGACTTATGGAGTATCAAATATGGATTAACACAAATTGCCTTAGACTAGGTATTTGTGCTCTAGAAGAACAACTCTAAATTTCTTTGTGAACTATCTCCTTTTTTTCCCCCAAGAATTTGCTAATCCTTTAATAGGTAAGTTATTGAAATAGTCCCACCCTTCCTAGTCCAAGCACATTGTCTGCTACAGCGCAGATGTAGAAAAAGTATTTGTACATTGAAAATTTGAATCTTGATCACTGGTACAGTTATAGTATCCCCAGAAGTAAGTCTCTGAGCAATGCATGTGATTTGCAGGTGAAGATAATGGCAAAGTGAAGAGGTAGGCTTCAAACCACAGGGAAATGATATCAAGGCTTCTTCATCTGGAACACCTCTTTCCCAACTGTGACTTTCTCAGGGGGAAAGTGCAGTTTCAATGGAAAAGTGCAGCATTAGATGCTCAAGAAGAGGAGGCAGTGGCCCATTGGGGTGACCCTGAAGCTGGGGTGTGCTTGAGCTGTGCCACAGACATGGGCACTGGGGTTGTAGCATCTTCAGAGAAGATACCTCTGGGAGACAATCAGCTCCTACTTGTTGGATCGCACTGAATGCTGGACAAAAGAGGAACTGGTGCCTCAAATGCCAATGAGATACTGATGTTCTAATTACTGGACACACAAATCTTTGAGAAGCAGCCCACTGAGTTGCTATGAGTTCCTATGAGCATCTTTAACTACTAATTAGGGAAAGGTACAGTCTGGCACACTGCTTCTGAAAAAAGCTCTACCTCCTGCTGTAGAGAGTAATAAACTCCTTCTAGAACTGTAAGGAGGTGCATTGAATAGCTCTGGACCAGGTACAATCACTACTACTCCTGACAGAGGTCTTGTTGACACAGCTTACTGGAAAAACTGGTGTGGGAATAAATGACCAGCTGACATCAACAAGGAGAAGGTATCATCCAAAAATTACCAATATGTAAATATCATCCTGCAGGCCAAACTGAAATAATCTGCCAGAGGAATATAAATATATCTTATTAAAAGAACCCCAAAAAACCAAAGTGTCACTTAAGGACAACCTTACGAGGAAATTCAATATTTGTAAATGAACTGATCATGGAAGATTCAGGTGGATGGCTTTATAAATCAGCATAATCCCAAATCCAGGTAGGTTAAATGGTGAAAGATGAAGATATATAACATCCCAAACTATAAAAATCTTCAAGACCAGGCTTCCTGGGAAAAACATCAAGACCGTCTCATACTGTACTTACTGTCTTTTGTTAGTTTAGAGGATCCTTCTCATTCCAGGGACACAGAGGGAACTATAATTGTCACTTGGAAATTGCAATTTGGTACAGCTGTCTTTTACCTTAGCTGTCACCAGCAGTAGCAGTGGCTTTTTTTGCAACTAGCCATGAGAAGACATGATCCCTGCAGGTCAATCCTGACTGCTGTGTGAACTTCAGGCAGGACTATCTCAATCCCTTTGTGACTTGTCAGCATTGACAAGAGCAGGCTGCTAATCTCAGAAGGGATGAATCAGTATTAGAGTATTTCCTATTATTTGATGATAGTCCAGAGGTATCACCAAGGACTGACTGCATATATGCACAGATAACAATGTTTCTACTGTTATAAAAAAATCAATTTTCAGTTGTGTAATTCATGTTACGTTCTTGGGTTATTTTCTTAGTAATTAAGCATTTAAAAGAAAATCCTACCAGCAATTGCACCATTTCATGGCCTCAGTGAACTACTTTGCCTCATACAGAGAAAAATTCCATAACTCAGAAGTCTGTTTTTCTGCTGGCAAGATTGATAAAAAAGAAAATCTTCCATCAAAGCAGCAATGTAGAAGTTCAACTGCACTGCAACCACTACAGCAGCCTCTTACCATCACCTCAAGAGCTTTTGTAGAGTAAGGAGAGCAGATTTGTAGACACCTATATGTGCAAATCCCACTCGAGAAGCACTTTTTCTGCAACACTCACTGAATCTTGCTTTTCTCCTGCATAATAAAACCTTCTAGTTCTATTTAGACCTCAGTTCTCAGTCCCAAGGGCACGATGTTTCTTTCCAGTGACCACTAGAGAAAAAGATTAAGGCTATTTTCTGCAGTTTAGCTTCTTCCCTAAGGGGATTTCCTCCACCAACACAGAATGAATTAAGTCCTCTCTCTCTTTCTCTGTCTCGCTCTCTCCCCACAGCACGCAGACAACCAGCACCTGAATGTTCAGAAGCTGGTACATGCCTCAAAAGGCTTTCTCTCCATCAGTGCTCTCAGTGACAAACTAAAAGAATAGATAAAAGCTCATTTGCCAAAATTCATGGTACCCTGAGCTGTCAAGAATTTCCAGCTTCCAAAATAAAAATGCATTTCTCCCATAGTGCATTTTCCCCCTGAAATCTCACAAGTTAGTTTAGATTTACAAAAGTGTGAAAAAAGAGAACAGTTTGGCCTGGAGAAAGTTTTTTTACATTCTAGAGGAAACATCTGAGGAGAAAAAATGCTTATTTCATAGTTTATAATTATTTAAAGAATGAACTGAAAATAAATGCAAAATAAAACCATGCATTTCAACCCAATAATTTTGTATTAAAGATTAAGGATACAAGTTTTTATACAAACCTCTTCTTCTTCCCAGTCTATCAAGTCCCAATCATAAGCAATTACTGCTCGCCTTCTTTTCCAAAACTCCAGGAAAACAGTAGCTAGAGCAAGTAGAAAAAAGATACAAAATTGTTTTTAAGTCAAGAAAATGTTAATGACTGTTACAGAACTGTTGAATGAAGCTGTTACACAGTTTTAAATTTTTTGCATAAATGGGTTCCTTTGAACAGCAAATCATGCTGATAATCAAAACTGCTTTCAAAAAGCGTTGCTTTCTAAGGATTAGCTTGCTTGCTTCAAGTATGATTGAGGCTGTAGAGATTTCATTTAGTGCTAAATGAGAATGTTTAATTTGTAACCAACCAAGGGAGGGCTCTCAAAGAATAAAATTGTTCCTGTGAGTCATCACTGCTAGATAAAGCAGATTTCTGATGAAGCTAAAGGTTTCTTAGGGCCATTGCACATAAAGGAGTAACTTTCATTCTTTGAAGACCCTTTACATTACACAGAAACCAGAACCCAGAGGAAGCACAGTCCAGTGCATTTGAAGATACGTAGAGTACTACTGAGCAAATGGGAACTTCTGGTTTACACCTTTTTAATCCTACCCCTTTTTTTAAAAAACACTACATGAGTTTGTATATGTGGTGTGGTATTTTACATTGTTTAAACATTGGGTAGCACAGACATTATTGATAGAGTTCAAGATAGAGTAGCAGGCCTGCACATGACTGCTGTGGGAAGATGACTATGAGTAAAATTGGAGAAAGCTGGGAGGTTATATTCACATTCTATCAGAAGTTAGAACACTAAGGACATTACAGGGTAAAATACAGTTTCTGCTCCCTGGATGGAATGCAGGTGGCATGCCTGAAACCTATTCCACCATGACTTCCCATACACCCAGTCTGTAACCTTAAGCACATGCTAAGGGGAATGGAATGGAGGGTGGAGCAGAATGGAGACACAGAGGTCAGGCTCTGATGTAATCCCTGCTGGGAGGGGAACTTGATGGTACTCTGCAGCTGATAAACGGCATAGCACCTGTCAGCCAGGGGAGATAGGAGAAGATGTCTTGTTGCTGAGCCAGCAACAATGGTGAAATCGTTGTCCTTGATGAACTTGGTTAATAAAAACCTAACTGTAATATTAACACACAGCTCCATCCCAAAGTTACCTGCCTCCAAGGTATGACTTCCCCTCACTGGGCAGGCACTCTATACTTTATTGACTAACTCTTTAGGAGAGAAGCGAGAGAATTTTACACCTACCAATAACAAAGGTAGGTATCACTAGAGCCACTCAAGCTCCACCTAAACGTGAATAAATAATATAAAAGAAAGGTAAGAATGGGGGAAAGTTAGAGAAGACTCCATTCTAACTTCTTGGGGGATGGGGTGAACTTGTCTCCTCCCCCAGAGGAGTGTCTGTTGGGTAAGAAGAAGCTGTGCTCATTGGACGATCATCTCGAGCTAGGTTTGATTGATGATTAGAGCTTGTCTGGATATTGCTTTGAATACATTTTTGCAGTCAGATACTATCATTGTCAGTCTTTGAACTTCAATCAGTCACAATTTTCTACTGTCAGTATGTATGATAATAAAGAATGTTGTACCCGAAACTGTTGGTGTGAGTCCTTCAAGGGTGCTGGCAGTTGCCAGCAGCAGGCAGCACACTTGAATAAAAGTGTGAAGACCCGGGAGGGGGTCTCTCTTCTGCTGTTGGTGTGTGTCCCTGAACGAGTCAGTCAAACCATCCCCTGATCCAGTGGGCAGCTCAGTGGAGAGTCACCATAACAGGACATTGGCAGAGTGATCAGACACAAAGGTACTGGCTTTCCTGGAGCACTGACAGACCTATTGAATATAAAGGATTTGAGGAAATCCCCCCTTTGATGTGACAACTGTGCTTCCATTTTGTGATGGAAAGAACAATCAAGGAAACACTACATAACATAATATGCTCATAATCCAAAAGTTAATAGACTGCTTATAGTTGCAGGGGTTTTAAACATTTATTTTGTGTAAAGTCTGTAGAAACTACCTAAGGCTAACACGAATCAATGGCTTCCTCTCCCACTGAGAAGTTTGGCTTCCTCTCCCACTGTGAAGTTTGGCTCTTTCCTTTATTGCTCCCTGAAAAGCAGCAGATTGATATCCAGAGAACATAAACCTCTTTGTTTAGGAGCTAGCGCAGTATCAGCTGTAATAGTGTCACAATAGTCTGGCAATGTGTTTCACATCCAGTCATAAAAACATCTCCTTAATGGTCTGTTTGCCCTACTGCAGCATATTGATAAAAATAGGATATGATACTAAATACTGGCATCAGTTTGGCAAAAGTTAATTTTTAGACAGTAAGAATTATGTTTTATTGTACTATTCAGTGCAGTGAAGATATGCTTAGGAAATGAGCACTACAAGCAGACAAGGTATCAAAAGCATGTGTAAGGAAGCAGATATTTGGTTTGAAGGCATTTTCATTTATAATGTAATTATTTTTCTGAAATCTGGAATTATGTTACACCAAGTAACAACCACTTTGATTTTAGTCTAATAGAGAGTCATGAGCCTAATGTTTCTATAAATGTTTGTAATAATTGCAGTATGATTGGTTGTGATCAACAAACCTAGTAAGCGCTAATGAGACTCCACTGCTGCTGAACCACCACATGGCTCATTCCTTGATTTTTGTTCCTGGTAGAACTGCTTTTCTCCCATCAGCTCATATTGTATTAATTTGTTCAGGCTAAACAACTAGTCATGCACTGTTTGGAAACCTAGGAGAAAGAAGCCTTATTGATTTCTACCACTTTGTTTCCATTCCAAAAAGCAGTTGGTAGTAGAATTCCAGTAGGTATTTCAGTAGAAGGCCTGAACCTCTAAGATATAACTTGGTTGAACAATACTTCCTTTCTTTCTTGTTTTTCACAGACCTGGAGTAAGGAATTTATATATATTATGTTCAACATACTTAGCACCTGTCAGAGTAAGTATGTGCAGTTCCTGAAGCTTCTTTAGAAAGTTATTTTCTAATCATTAAGTAGCAAATACAATGTTCTGTACAGTGCTGTTTTAGCTTTCACTGTGTTACACTTTTCTCCCTCTATTCAGGTCACAATGCAGTTTTCCCTTGTTAGATATTTTAAAATGTGCTATAAATAACCATCTTTGATTCACTGTGCTACTGAGGTCTTCTAAAAGTACTGCATTTTCAAATTTCTCTGCTTATTTTCTAATTGTAATTTTAACTAATATCCTATACAAACTTCAGCATTCTCTTATGACTTTGGCATTCCATAGGAAACAGTTGTGTTTTCCCATTTGTGTGCTTAAACCAGATGTTGAGTTTTGTAAAAAATTCCTACTTGGAATTTTGAATTTTTCATTGGCCTTAGCTCCCAGATCTTTTACAAGCTTTTTCTATACTATGTTTATCCTACTTCAGAGCTCAACCTTGCAGCTGAGTCCTCAATATCCACTTGTACAAACAGCTGTCTTAACATCATTTCCTCAGATGCTTTTGTAACAAGTTGTGATCTTATCTTGTAATGCAAATGGCCTCTTGTCAGAAATAGCTTTATCCTGACCTTCTCTCAGAAATCCTCTCTCTATTGTATTTCAGAGCACCATTTAATATATCCATCCTGACTCCTAGAATATATTCTATATACCAGAAGTATTGCTGAAGAACATCTTTAAATTCTAGCTCCTCAGAGAGCAGATCAATGTGAACATTTTATGCTAGAGGAAAGATTTGTAGGAATGTGATATCTTTTATTAGACTAACAGATACATACAGAAAAATTGTTTTATGTTGGCATTTCTTACTGCTTGAAAAAGCATTAAACTCCTCATGCCAACCTTTTTTTTCCCCTCCCAATTTTGCCTTTCAGTGAGTGTTCTGAAGCTACTTCCCTTTATCAAAGGAAACATGCTACACAGGAAGAAATTTCAAAAAGGACTTTTCTTGCGTCCCTTTGTCCCCCAAAGATGTGTACAGAGAGAGAAACTACCAGCAGCCTATCCTGTCTCCAGCAATGCTTTAGAAATGATAAATTGCTGGACTTTACCAATGGAACAGTTACAGAATTTTGCTATAGAACTTCAGAAAACATCTAGACAGTAACATCCTTGCAATTGGTTTCCCCAGTACCTCAACTAGGAAAGCAAATTCTACAATTCCATCTGAATTTACTGAAATATGCTGGAGTCAACTGAGTGTCAAATTTACCTAGATTTTTTAATGAGATTTACTTTTCTCTCCACTTTAAATGTCAACATTTTTTTGAATTTGCACCTTTCTCTCATTTTCTGTCTTTGGTAAGAATCTGATTTAGTCAGTAAAAAGAGAGGAATTTTTCCTAGATATGAGAAATGCTTTATCATCAAGCCAAACATTTCTCAAGGCATACATAAAGAACAAAGTGTAGGTGTTTCCTCCAGCACAGAAACACAAAATACAATATTGCTTCTCTGTTTCTGAAAGCTTTGAACATCTGGAAAATGTCATCAAGCAAAAATAATTTTCTACATTCTGAGATGATCACATCTCAGTGAGCATCAATGACAATCTGTTCACCAATAAAAAATTTTTAAAAATGCTGGTGATTATAAGGACTTACTTTTTCCTATAAACCACAGAGATTTATAGCTTCAATCTGTTTGAAAGGGTATTTCCTTTCAACAGAAGCTTCGAGACAGAAAAACTTATACAAACTACTAATGAAATCCTTAAGTGCACTGAAGGGAGACTGCCTTTTTTCCTTAGATACATCAGTTAAAAATGAAAGTTGCCTTAAGTCAAATGGCTGTCAGGTGTACTTTAGTAAGTATCATACTTTTTTTTCTATTTTATCAATCACTTTTACTTCTTTGCTTACACCAGGCAGAAATTAAATAAGTGAGTTGAAGGGTCAATATATTTTTTGAAGAAAAATATTTTTCTATTCCAATATCTCCTGGTGCACTTAACAATTCCAAGCTCATTTTAATGGGTGCCCCTTATGCCACAATAAGGTGTTATAAAAGATGGGTCCCTGAGTTTCAGAGCCCTACAGTCAGGCTCATTGCTGCTCCACAAATCAAGCAGCCCCTGCTGGTATTTGTCATGGTAATTCCTCTCTGCAACCTGGCCACAGAAGTATGCTAATCACTTGTAGATGCGTTTTATTTATATTTAAAATGGGAGCAAAGCACTTAATTAACCAACTAAAGATGTCTTTAGAGCAAAAGGAGGAAAGCACCATACAGATCACCTCTTCTTGGAAAGACCAGACAAATCAACACCTGGTTTTGAAACTCCCAAGCAAATGGCTGAGGCTTCTCTTTCAAGATGGGAGCTTACTAATGGATCTGAAGACAGTAAAAAAATACTTTAGATAATAATAAAATAGTGTGTAAACTCTGGCTAAAGAGATAACACAGTTCTATCTGCCTTTTTTTTGCTTTCATTCTCTTTTTATGAAAGCACTGCCATAATTATTTGATATGTTACTGTCTGTCAAACTGGATCATCTGAAAGGCCAAACTTTACACAGCCAATATTTTATGCACTTGCCAGTTGTTTCATGCTGACAAAAAAACATTTCCACAATCAAACTGCTATCATTGATTCTTCTCTTCCTCTATGATTTACTGCGATGATGGCAATACCTGCAGCTGCCAATAGGCCTACTGCAGACTGAAAACCCATTTAACACAGGCAGTAAGCCAACTCCCAAATACAGTACCAGAAAATCCCTGGAAAGTGTGACTTCCCTTATTCAAATGTTGCTTTAGCCCTGTCTGCATGGAAAATATCTCCACAATCTCACTTTTTTCTCTGTAAAGCCTTCTCTAAGGTGTCGCACTGTTGGACACGAAAGAAACATGCAGATTCAGCAGCAAGTCAGGACTACCCAGGCAGGACTAGAAAAGAGAGTTGGGTTTTTTTATTCATTTATTTTTATATCTTTCTTAAGACAATTGTGAATTGGTCAATGAGGTTACCACTTCTACAATTCCACAGGATAATGACACAGTCTATTATCTTTCTCTACCTTAGGAGAAAGGAATGAAAAACAACTTAGAAGTTCAAAACAATCCAGGCTGGTTAAGAAAACATGGACTATGTTTATAGAAAATGTATGAGAAATTCTACTACTGAAGTAAAAACATAGAACACTGTAAAAACCAGAGCGACACTAAGGAAGTACAGTTTGTTTGAAGCCATAGGATTGCCCCATTCCCCAAACCATACCCTGCACTCACAGCTCCTCCTGGTGCTGCCCCTCCTTCCCTCTTGGCAGTCGCAAAAGCTCTCACTCTGGCTGCTGTCCTACAGTCTCTTCTCCAATACCAAATCATCCAGGGACCAGCTTCTACTGTATTTTTTTCTTATCTCACTGTGGACTTAGGTGCTGTAAATGCATGGGTGGGCAGTGTATTTATCCTAGAGCTACTTTTCCTTCAGCCCTGGATTTGGGCACTGCTAAGACACAGATACCACGCTGTGAGCACAGCCGTTTTCTGAAAACACTGTTATTGTCTAGGAGGAACAAAAGCTCTGGTGCAAAAATCTGCACTCCAGAGACATGCTCACCAGCTGTTAGGAAATATTCAGCAGTAATAACCCATCAATTTTCCTAGCTAGAGATGTCCCTACCTGTACACTGTCTTGGAAATTCTCAACTTCAGTGAACACATGGAGAAAGAGTTTGGAAAAGCTCAGTAAGCATCTAAAAGAAATCTTTAAGGCTTTGAAATTTTTGGTGATTCTTAGCTCTATGTAGCTCTGAAACAAAAACAAAATATCAAGCAGAAACACAACATCTGTATGATCTGTGGACTTCTTGTAAATGTGATTTGTAATATTTTAATATTGTCAGTATTGTATGAAATGGCATAAATAGGCTTGATTGGTATATGACATAATTTAATTGTCTAACTAAGACAAAACTGGAGTTTTTGAGGAAGGAACTGAGACAGGCTAATCTCGGTTGTCCTGGTGGCTCTCATGTTTCCTCCTGGATATTTCTTGTGGCTCAGTAAGGAGTTTTGCAGTTTAAAATGAAGATTATAACAATTGCTTGGACACCTTTCCAAAGCAGTTGGAGATGTGTGAGTAAGAACAAGAGAACAATGACTAAAACTGGATAGCTCAAGGACTTGGATGTTGGTTTTGAGTCACCTCGTTGAGCCATTTTCTGCAGTTGTTAGCCGTCCCTCAGAATGACTTGGTAGCAGCTAAGAGCCTGGACATGTTTAGGGATTGTTTGAAATAATTTTTTGTGCTGCTTGAAATTACTGATTCCTCTTGTCTTCAATTCTGCCTACATGACATAGCAGGAAAAATAGTTGAGCCAAAAATAGAACATTTCTATGGGCAAAATTCAGCCTCCATGGCAACAGTTAGACCACACTCGGATCAATTTGCCATTCAATGAAATATTTTATTTATTTCAGTGGAGTTTTGCTTTAAGTGTAACCATCTTACATAGATTTAAGTTTAACTGCCTTTCTGCTAGGTTGGGAAAAAATATGTTGCTTAATTTTAATACTGGCACTAAACTGAGCTGCCCTAAGTTAGGAGAAGCCCTGAGCAGTAATAGAAGAAGGCCTTAGTACCAACGGATTTAAAAACAGTTAGAAATGCCCCCAGAATCAGAGGTATATAATCTACATAGACTCTACATAACTGCATTCATGTTTTTGTTTAAATTAAAATTATTATCAAATAAAAACCTGATTCAACCAATTCCATCTTCATTTTGCAGAAACAGAAAAGTCCCAAGCCTATATTCTTTTTCTTAGTGTCAGCAAAAAAGTGTGCTGGAAAATAAAAAGGCCTATGTTGCACCACATTCTTTAAGAAAAAGATGATGCAATTACTTAATATCAAAATGAAAACTTACCCCACACTGCCATGAAAACAGCAAAAAAGACAGTAGCTCCATTGTCAAAAAGGTGGGTTACCTGAGAGACATATGAGAAATGTGATCAATTTGTGATAATAAGCCTTTCTTTTCTATTTTCACCTACAAAAATTAATGTGATCATGAGTGTAGCTGGCGTGACAATCCTGAGGATCCTTGACACATGAAATCCACCTGTGGAATTAACAGGTCTATTTGCCAGCCTGGCCTGGGACTGACCCCTGCCGACACCAGGTGTGAGCTTCATTCCAGACCCAAAGCAATAATTTTGTGAGCCACACGGAGAGGATGGATGAGAAGATAAAGGCTGATGTCAAGGACACTGCAACACAGCTCTAGGACACAACCTCTGAGACTGCTGAATCTCTAAGTGCAAATTGCATTCAAATGTTTTACAGCCTGAACTGTAAAACTTTTGTTTCACCAAATTGGTGAAAGACAATGTTAATGTTGGCTGAACTTGATCTGTCCCTTCAGGACTTTATTTACCCAAACTCACTAAAGGCATATGCAAAAGGGAAAATTAATGCTTTTACTGGGAAGTATCTCTATTTGCATAGCCTAAAACATACCTTGGCATAAATGCAGCTGTCCGACAGCCTCATGAAGGGGCAGTATTTATCACATATAGGACACATTATGATATCTGTAGCTTGGCAGACTTCTTTACTGGAAAAACAGAAAAGACAAAAATTAATAGCTTGATTACTACAACAATCTGCACAACAATCTGTCTGGATTGATAGGCTTTGCTAATATTCAGTTGTTTATTGAACAAACTGCTCTGTAACCAAAACCAAGATGTTCATAACTGCGTGTGTATAATTAATATTTGTTGACTGTCTAAGACTACAGACTTTACAGTCATAGCTACAGGGTGCAGTTCTCCAGCGACAACCTAGTGGTATCACTTTACCATTTCCAGCTTCTCCTTGAGTCAGAGTGACCTGTTGTAGGAGGAGGGTGAGGATAACTTCAGACTAAGTTCAGTTTGATTATTCTTGTGACTTAAGTGCACAAAAACTTAGAGATGCAGCACTCAGCAGAAGGTCCAGGGGTTTCTTCATCTGAGGAATGAGTCCCTGTGGTGGATCTTTGGGAAAGGCCTTCCTCACTCTCGTGCTGGCCTGTTAAAGAGTAAGGAAGGACCCTACTTTTTCTTTACTTCCTACTGCTCTGCCAGTGCCATTAGCCACTGGAATTGAGCAAGAAACATTTCCTTTCCTTCCAATTCAGGAGCATAAAACATGGGAAGTTTAATACTGGGTACCTTGTTGCCTAAGCAGTCTTTTCTTTACTGTTCATTCAACAGTTCAAAATGAAATAATTAACAGGTTGTGGGAAGAGCTCTTAAATTACTCATAATAACCCACAGCTGCAATTTCTTTACAGAAGTTCCCACATTACCTGACTTGGCAGTGGTTCAAAGTGGTGACTCCGTACAAAAAGACGAACAATCCAATGAAGGCAGCTGGGAAGAGCATCCCTGTGTACCAGCCTAACCAGGCGAAGTACAGCCCAATTTTCTCACCAAAGTACCGTCTGTTTTAAAACACAACACAGCAAAGTTACCTGCTAATTAGAATAACCTACTTAATCTTGCTCATTAGTAGAAGGAAAATATTTCTCTCATATCTGAAGAGTAGATTAAAGAGGAGAAGAAGCCTTCAGCTAAGCTTCTAAATCCACACTTAGGGACTTGCCTCAGTAATTAACTTAAAACATTAATTCAAAAATTCAATAACCACATTTTACAGTTAGATAAGTTGAGACCTCATGAAGGAGACACTAAAAAAGTTAGTTCTTTGTATTTGGGAAATTAATGGTCTGGTTTATCTTTTGGCTGTTTGACTTCACTGCCCAAATAATTGCATTGAATTAAGTTTTATCCCTAAATCTTGTATAACAGCAAAAATTATTTGAGCTTAAGTTAGTTCTAAGAAATCAATCAACCAGAGTTCATTCTCCAATACAGTTTATTTTCATTTGATTATTTATTTTCTTAGCTCAGTTCCTGGAAGACTAATTTCATTATTCTACCACAGTGAAAAGTGAAGTGCAAGTAAGGTCCATCATCTTGCAATGGTTTGAGGAAAGTAGTCTGAATTGATCCTAATTTGTTAGATATATTGCTCAAAAACCAGCAGCAAAGCAGCCAGAAAGCTTCTTTTTGCTACATATTCACTAGCACTTTTCCTCCCAAACACAACCAAACCTTTATTTATGCATTAGAGAATACATCAGGCACACAAAAAACCCTGCTGAGCTCATCAGCAGAGGAGCAGGTTCATGTATTGTCCTGTATCTGCTTTGTGCACAGTAAGCTGAGATTTTAGGGGATTATTTGCAAGACTGATTTTTAAGAATGAGACAAGATGATATGCTTGTGTTTCAGAGATTTTGCAGACAACTTAAACTTGCGTGTCCACTCAGTTTGAAAATAGCTGCTGCTGGAAAACCACTTTCACCCTAATGACGCGACTTCTGATCTACCCAGAGATCAACTGCAGTGAGCCAGCACTGCTGGCTCCTCTATGCTACCAGAAAACACCATTGGCCAAACTTTATCAGTGAGAATGGAGTGTTTCTAGTGCTGGATGCACTGGAGGACACTTGGTCTGGACTGCACAAAATTAGCAGATTTCAAGTTGTTATTAAAAATTTCAAATTGTTAGTAAAAAGTGAGAAATATCTCTCTGGCCTGAGCTCATGCTCTGCTGAAAGATACTGACCTGCAGTGACTACTTGAGTTTACCAGCTCTGTATAAGAAGCCAAGTATTGTCATTTTGTTTTTATTCTGCTGTCATTCAACAGAGGCTCAAATTCACAGGCTAAAGAGATGGCAAGCTAACACTAACGTGCTCAGTTCTGACAAGGGTAGCAGGTCTGATTGTAAAAAACTACACTGCAAACTGCTTTTTAAGACCTGGCTTAAGAGTGTCAATGAAATCTTTGGCCTGATTATTTTCCCGACACCTAGGATGTCAATCTGTGCCTCCAACTCTAAAAAGGCAAACTCACATTTTGAATTTACATCTACTGAATATTTAAGACCTATTTTTCTCCGTGTACATAGTACAAAGTAGTGAAGTCCACCTAACCTTCAGCAAGCTTTATTTTTTTACTTCATTCCCTACATTCAAGGATGAATGCTTCCTCATTCCAACCCTCTGTCTGACAAGCATTAATGGCAAAATTCATCTTCTATCCTGTTGAGCCCTCCAATCTAACAGTGCAAAGCATAGTATTTTTTTTTTTAATCTAGAGCTCAAACACCTTCATCCTAGATGCAGACCCAAGCAAGGCTCGTAAAGAAGACAGTCCTTGATGGGCAGTAAGGCATCACTGAAAAGTAAGGAGAAGGCACCTGAGCTAGGTTTTAAAAATAAATGAAGGGTGTTGACATTACTTTGATACACATTGGTTTAAATATGGAGAAACAACATTGATGTTCCATTATTGCCCTTTGCCACACAGTTGGTATTCCACAGGCTTGGGCTGTACTACTATAATTTGCATAGGATCAAGTTAATATATCTTGTCTTCTGGCCTCAGAGTTGGCATATTTCTCCTTTTAGTCTCTGCTCAGGCTCAATTAAATGCTATGGAAACAAGCTATGCCAGTAAGATGATCTTTGGAGGCCTTCTGAGGTGTCATATTCAGAGCAGTTCCACATTTATTCCAATGTGTAATTCAGCTAGTCTTGACATCATGACCCTCAGGAGATGAAAGGTGCGTAGAGATGTCTTTGTCACTCCCTTCAATTCGCCCCAAATATTTGTTTGAAGAACAAATTTGTTTCTTCTCTTCTTCTGTCACTAAAGAACAAGAATTTCATATAGCTTGCCTCAGTGATGGCAGTTCACTCTGAACCAGGGCTGAGCAATGTACACAAAGAATTCCAGAGGTTTTTTTTAGAATGCATCACTATGCATTACTTATACCTAAATTTCACCTGTTACCATTGTGCTCATTTCAAGGCCTCTTAGAAATTTTCCAGCATTGATAATGTTCTTGTGTTCTTGATAACTTTTCTAATTTATTACTATCCAATTTTTTCAGATTATTAATATGGACAGAAAAAATTATTTGATTCTTTAATGGTTCTCCCAACAAGAAATTTTCTCCACAGCTAACCTAAAAAGCAGAGACATAAAAAACCTCCAAGCACCTAATAGAACAATCCATCTCTCCTATCCTTATATATGCTGCACTATCAAAATAGTAATAAAAATGTAATTTCAGCTTCTCAATTGTAAGGTAGCCTATTCACTAGCCCTTCAATACCAGTTGCCTTAATGGTGAGCTGCATATCCCCTCAACCCATTCCAGTGGTGGACCTATGACTTAATAGTCAAGACTTCAATATCAATATTTATCAATTAGGCATGTTTTTGAAAAATGTTAAGCTACAAAGTCCAATTTCAGACCTATGAAATGTTATACTGGATTATCATGTGTTTAATGACCGTCATTATAGAGTCTTTTGGTTTCAGCATACCTAGAAGGAAGTCATGGACCTAGGATATACACAGATCAGGGCTCAAGCCAAGAACCTATCTATTCTCATTAACCTTTCTGCAGGTAAGAATGAAATTCTGTACAAAATTTTCTACATCACAGAAACTGAAGCTTTCCAGCAGGTGTTTTGGACATATGAAGCTCTCATGTCAGAAGCAATGGGGTGGGTAGGAAGGCTCAACAGGAGATTAAAAGGGAATAGTCAGCTTACAGTTAAGACATGTAATGGAAATACGGAGTAAAATGCAAGTTACTCAGGCATCAGTTTTTTCTTCCAGGTTCATTTAGATAGCTTCACAATCACTTAAAAAACATAGTTTTCTCCCTCCACTTTTGGCCTGTGAATGACATGTACAAGCTGCAGCAGGAACAATCTGTGCACAAACAAGAGGGAAGCAGCAATGCACAGAAGTGTGGAGGAGGTGATCCAAAGTCCCCAGGTATCACTGCAGCTGTTTCAGTTGATTAACATGGTCCCAGAGCATATAAATATAATAAGTCCCATTTCTTTCCAATTATAATCAATTCTAAGGGTCATAAATTATTCTTGTAAGGTATCTATGGACACTAAATTCCAAGAGATGCATAATTAAAGTCATGGTACCACATCTGTTGATTAATAGGAGTGGCTTTGTAAATTTAGCCAAGTCTGTGCCATCATACTGCCACATGTTTCAAAGCAGAGTGGAAGCAGAATCATGCAATTTCCCTCAAATAAATTTTTCTCATTTATTTTTAGTTACTAGTATCTCCATAACAGCCAGCTGATGAGATTAAATTAAATTTGGGAGTCGCCAAATTGGCAACAGAGGAGATGGAAACCTCATTTTAACAGCTAAGGAAAAAATAGAACAGCACAGAAGTATGAACATTTTCACGTACCATTGTGATAACTTGACTTTAAGGTAGAAATAGCACATCTATTAATGACATAATTGTACTATTTACATCTAATTTACTTCTTAGCCTTTCTAAAGCATAATGTCAACTAGCAGCATAAGTTCTGGTCAGATGTCTGTGGAAGAATCGACATCCAGCCACTTCTTTAGTACAGGTGACAATGCTACACCCTTCAAACACAACCCCACAAAACTCTAGTTATGGGGGAAAAAAATGTTATTCCTGCTATAGAACTGGTGCTGAAAAAGGCTTCTTTTTAAAGTGTGCTTGCTGAGACGCTTCCAAGTGAAAGCAGTGTCATCAGTTTTTCAAGGAAAAGTCTCCAACTCAATAGACATGTGAACAGTTGAGAGTGGCAGTAGGCATGGAAGATTCATTCAAAGATGCTGGTTTACTCACATCTCTTTAGCTCCTCTCAAATCTTCGAATCCTCTGAAAACTCTGAAGGAGCTGAGGAAATGTGAGTAATCCAGCATCTGTGAAGTGAGAAGGAAAAGGCATCCCCATCTCTTTTTTGTCACCCTTTCTCTGGTGAATTCACCACAGTTGTGGATGTGTTCCAGGCAGCAAATGGCAGGTTGGGCTGGGGCTGCAGCTTTGGACATGCTAAGTTTGGTGGCTTGTGACTCAGGTTGCTGTCAGCATTCTGGGAATCTCACAACTGCCCCTGCCCCTCTCCTCCTTGAGTGAACACCTGCTCTCAACAACTGCAGGACACTCATGACCTCAGCTAGGGTCACCTAGGGTCATGAGGGTCACCTATAGCAATTGCCTTTTTTTTTTAATAGATCTTGAAAAACCTGTCTGATGAAAAAATGACGATTCTTAAAAAATCTTAAACTTTAAACCCAGGCTACGCAAGAAGGCTGCTATCAAGGTCCAGAATAATCATATCTGTTACATTGCTTATTCAGTTACCATTTATTCTTATACTTAAAAAACCCTTTCAGATGTCTGATCAAAAAATTACACCAAACACCAGATATTGCCTCAACAGTGCTTTCACAAACAAGAAGTGATGAAGAAGAGTAGCCTTGACCACTATGAATAAATGACTAAAAAACTCTGTAAAGATAAGTTCATACTGTGATAGTAATATCTTATTGTATACTGGGAAATTGAAAGAAAAAGACCCCTTCAGTACAGCTGCTGCCTTCTCCATAAATCAGCAATTTCTATTGTGTAATTTGACAAAAAATTCCACATTTCTATCTAGTGTATTAAAAAAAGAAATAAAAAGGTTTTGAGATTAAATTATGATATTTAATAAATGATTTTGTAAAGCATTAAAAATTACATGACTCAGTAAAACTTTTTTATTGTACTTCTTGGTTAACTATTCATCCATGGAAATTAAACTCTCTGTTTTATGGAATGGGTAGGTTTTATATGGCCTTAATCAGTAACCCTGTCAATCTCCAGGGCCACCCTCTAAAATATTTCATCTGGAAACAATTTTAAGAATAATAAGAGCAAAGTTTTCTATTAGTTACAGAACTGATGAAAGAAGAAATTAATATGCTGGACCAATTGCATGTTGTGGATGACCCTTCCTGATGGCCAATGTATCTTCAGTGCTCCTGATACATCTGAAGGCTTTATTAATAGGCTCTTGTAGCTCCACATTCCTCTCTTCAAGTGAAAAAAGCCCATTACTGTCCAATTATAGTTCTGCCAACACGGTCAGTAAAGGCTCTGGCTCTCTATATGCGTAAGAAATGTAATCCTCTATTAGTACATGCAAGGCTATCTGAAAACATTATTTAAAAGTTCTGTAAGAACTTGGAGTCACATCTCAGCTTTCTCAGGGATTTTTTCTTTGTAGACTACTTCTAAGATGAATAAAACTCTGGAAGGAAACTTCTTTCACTTTCAGGTCCTTCTACAAACTCCTCTATAAATAAAACCATGAACTAAATGGTTTCCCATTACTTCAGGTTCAGTTTTTTAAAACCACATGAATTAACTGAGTTTTTCATGGTTTTGTCAGAAGTGAAACAACCTGTGCACAGACCATGTATAATAAATAGTAAATTATAATGACATAATATAAATAGTGAATAGTAAAAGCAGGTAAGCCTTACCTTACAAGATCCAGTGGCTGGTATTTATACCACACTCCCCAGGAAGCCCAGCACTCATAGAGCAGGTGTCTGTGGTTTTCTGCCCCATGGGTTTTTATTGAATTCTTACTTCTGTAACTTCCCTAAAATACAAATCTGGACATTAATGAATAACAGCAGCAAAAAGAATATTTAAGAAATCTCTCTTACTAACAGTATGGATAACACAATTTATACACACTCCATATTTGTGCTACAAAAGCTAAAAATGACATTAAAAAATTAACAACTGATGTCACTAAGATTTGAGATCATTCTTCCGAAGAAATTTATAATAAAATTATATTACATAGCCTATAAACACAAAGAAAATAATTGGAGAATACGAAAAATCCCCAGAGTGTAAAGTTTTTCTTCTCTGAAAACTCAAATAATTTTTACAGAGTAGATCCAGAATAACTCTCTTTACTCATCTCTTTTTGCAAAAAAATACCCCTAATTTTTCCCCAAGTGAAAAAGCATTGCTAAATGGAAACATGTCAGAGGCAGACATCAATAAGATTGAGGATAAATGATTATGCACTTAAGAATTTATTTTGTGGGAAATGCCTGTTAAAAAAGAAAAAAAACCAAACTGAGTAAAATACCTCATGAAGGGGAAATGCAGCTTCATAGGAGCCATTACTGAGCAATCGATTCAGACCTAAGAATCAAAAGTATTCAATTACTTACCAATAGGAGCAGAAAAAATGTTAAATAAAAAGCAAAACACATTTTCCTAATAAACTGGTTAAATGAAGATTGAAGCCCATTGACAGTACATGATACATGTAGGAAAATTAATCTTTTATAGATTTTGATAACTAAGATATAATACAGAGAAAGACTTACTCAAATATTAATCAGAATCTGTCATTTACTATTCTAGAGGCTTAAAGATTCATTTGCCAAATCCATCTTTAGTGTAACTTCAGCGAAATTGGAGACCTCACACCAGGTTTTAAGTTCGGCCTTACAAAATGTGGTCTAACAAAGCTATTTAGATGAAAGGCTGCAAATCTTAGGAGCTAAAAACTTCAGGGAAGGTCTCAACATTTTTGAATAGCAGACCACTAAAGCAACTGCAACTCTTAATTTCCATATGATAACAACTTCTAAAAATATGTTCTACTTATGCATTATCAAAGTTGCTGGACAGACGGAAAGGAACAAGACAAGCTGCAACAGTACAAGACCAGAAAATAAACAGGAACATGAACCAAAATAATTCCTATGTGGCACAAAGAAGTAATCATACTGCCCACTCACTTAGGCCTTGCTCCTCTTTAATGAGATCCTCTAGAAATAATGTTTGCTGAGATGTCGGTGCTTTTCACTTGGAAAGTCACCAAAATAGGATTGAAAAATTACCAGGCAATGCAAAACAAAATATCCACACTAAGAACCTGAAGATATCTGAGCCCCATTGATCAAGAGAGTCAATTTTGATTCTTTTCCTAATTCACAGGGGACAGACAGCATCAAGAACAAAGCAATGAGAAATATTAATTCAACATGAATAACACTTTCAGTGGTAGCATCAGTATCTATGTAGCAGAATATGCTTTCTTCCAGTGTCTCTGGCATAAAAATAAAACTTGTGCAGCTGAGCTGGGCTTTGCTCTGCCCCGTGATCAGTGTGAGATTGTGTTCATTACAGGTACAGCATATGTTGACATGTGAGGGAGATTGGGATCCTGAGGTAGGTGGGGACTGCAGGTGTTTGGGCTTGATACAACATCTACTCTGCTTAGGGCTATTACTGCCCTCATCCCAGCAGCTAAGAAAGAAAAAATTGAAACTCTGGGATATTTCTCTTCCTCTTCAGGAAAGGTGAGGTTTAAACAGCAGAGAAATTACATAGACAGCAGAGTTTTATGGAGATTGTCTCTACATTTGTCTCTATGTGGTAGTCAAGAAATAAGTGTTCACTTGGCAGAAGGTGGCCACTGTTTCTATCCCTCCTCTGTCCCTGCCAGCTCTCTTGGACCTGCATATGTGCCACTCCAAATTTCCACTCCACTCACTTACTGACAGTGAAGCCAGTTCTGGAAAGCATTCTTGGCACTAAGGACATCAATGGTGAGCTCCCTTTTGACTTACAGCAACAACAGGGATACAGTCTTCCATCTCCCTTAGGGATGAGGGGAGGTACCCAGGGAAAAACCCTGTAGGCTGAGCAGCACAAATACTGCCATCCTTCCAAGCACATTTTAATGAAAGGATAAAGGTTTTCCTGCATTAGTCTCTGCTTCTCCACTGCTTGTACTCGGTTCATATTTCATGTTAAAATCAGCCTCTTCCCTTGCAGCGGTGATAAATCCAATGTGGTGACGTGCCTGTGAAAGCTGACTGATATTACAGGGCAATGATCACATCTTCCAGGCAACAGCAGTGGGTGAGATGTAAACAATCAAAACTGAGGTGATTAAAAAGGAAGGAAAAGAGTCTGTTATGAGCCCAGGCAAGCTTCTCCTTTCTGTTTTAAACACACATTTAAAAACACACTGCTCAGTACTCACCAATTTTGTTTTTCCCTTCTTCATATTTCACTCTTTGTAAGACATGATGTACAATTCTACTTCTTGTAGCATTATTGAAGAAAGTATCTTTGTTGTGTATTATGAAGCTACATGAAAATAAAAACCAAGGGCATCTCAGAAACATGTAATAGCTTGTTTAAGGCAAATACTTAGTTTCATTACTTTCTGTAGCACTCTAAAAATCTAGGTAAGCAAGTGTAAGAAGGATTAAAAACACTTGATTAAGAGATGATTGGCCATGATTAGGTGAGATGCTATCAGTAACAGTATTCATTCACTAACAAAGAATTACATGGAGAAGTCTGGGAAAAGATAAAAGATATTTAATTATACAGTATGATAAGCATCACTTTTAGATAATTCACTGAAAACTACAAAATTCTTGCACAAAAAAATTGCAAAAACATATCTTTGTAAGTGCAGCAGTAGAAATTCAAATAGATATTCTGTTACAGGCTTTTTTTTGTTATGCTTTACCATTAAGAGTCAGTTGGAAACCTCTACTTGGCAAACCACTCTTACTGAAAGTCATTACTGAATACTATGTTAAAAATGGAGTATCATATACTCCCGTATTTGGTCCTGGAAGCTAAAATACAGTAGAAAATTAGCTCTCAGAAGCCACTTACTGAGTTAATTATGAATGCAGATTCTATATTCAGTAGGTTAGACAGAATTATGGTGAGTCTGAATAAATTAAAAAAAACCCAACAAACCCTGTGGATAGGAGGCAATATTGTTTCCCTCATCTGTGTTTTTGAAGAGCCACGGAATTGAATAAACTGATAATAAAATGTTAAGATCATAGAGGTGTCATAGAGAAATGAATCTGTAGGACAGCACAGTAGACAAATATGACCTTAAATGAGATCATCTTAATCAGGAGCTTGGCATGGATTCACGTCACCTTCTCTTTTGCACGATGTGAGATTTACTGCTCAGTTTTCCCCTCAGGTGATTTTACCCAAATGAAAATTTTCTTTTTCAGAATGAATCTTTACCTATGGGAAATAACACATGGCTTTGCACATCTACAGTAATTTTGGAAAACAGGGAGTCTAACTTTCGAGAACTTCATATGCTCTCTCTTTATTATCAAAATTCTCAGCTGAATTTTCAATACAATACAATGTGTACATAAGTTCCTTCAAAGGCAGACAGTAAAAAAAAAATCCTAAAACAAAGGTATATAAGACAATTTGCTCCAAGAGCACCAGAAGTAATAAAACCTGTTTTTCTAGAGGTTACTATCTCAAGTCTTCTTTGCCACTCCACCCCAGATACTCACAGGCCATTTCTGTGTCTAACATCTACTCACTACTGCACTCAGTACTTCTGGCTTCCTCCCATATCCCTGCAATTCCCAAAGTCCTATGCATGCCCTTCAGTACCTACCGGAAGTAATTTTATTTATCAATATTGCTGACCATCACATGCATGCTGATTTACCAGTGGGCTGGTACCAAGCATCAAATAAAATTGGTGTCCACTGGCCACTTCCTTTTCTGTATAGGAACAGTTTTGGGCCACTTCTCCATTTCAAGCTGCTGTTCCTCAAAAAGTATGTAAGACTGAGCTTATCTTTCAGATACAGAAAGATACGTAGATATTAGGATGTCTCTTTACAGCTACACCTGTATCAAATTTAATTGAAGGTAATCAGTTTGTAAAATAACAACTATTAAAAGCAGTTTGAGAAAAAAGAAATACTGTGATCATGTAAGCCTTAATGCTGATAGAAATTGTATTAATAAAACCAAACCAATTTAAACTCTGTAGCAGATAGAACAGTTCTGTAAAACAGAAATGAACGATTAGAGATTTTTGATCTTTATTTTTCTTTTACTGACTGACTTTCCAAGAGCTCACCTCCCAGACAGTATTAAATGTTAAAGAACCATGAAGATAACTTCACATATACCAAAACAGCACAGTAATTTTCATTCTGACTTAGCTATGAGTTCTTGTAGGATTCAACTGAGAATTGAATCACCTTATCTAGGAAACTTGCAACATGGAACCAGATAATGCCTTAATCTATTTTCCTTGTAATACAAGGTTATTCTGCCCATCTGTTATCAGAACTGTCTCATACTGCAATGAGGTAGCCATTTTAACATCTTTTCTGGAGAACTGGTTTAACACTTTTATTTGTATCTAAGCATTTTGATTTTCATGAGTCATGAATGCAAAAAGGCAAAAATCAAGGATTACGCAAACTCTTAAAAGTAAAGAAATAATCCCTTATTTAAAGAAACACTTTAGTAATTTGCATTCATTTGCAAACTTAGCAATAGTGTTATTATAGCTTTTGATATCACATGGGTAAGAAGAAATAACCAGATGTGTCTGTGAAGCAGATGTAAATGCTCCAGTATAATAACTGCCATGAAGAACTCTGCCTATTCCAGAGCTAGCTGAAGAGATCCTAAAACACCTGTGAGAATATGAGCTGCAGCAGAGGTTCTGCCCTGCCCAGTCTTGTGCCAAAAAAAACTGCGGGCAGGATGGGGAGAGGAGAGTAAGCACTCATCCTGATCAGAGTGGGCCAAAAACATGCCCTTGAGTGTTTTCCAAAGTTATTCATGAAGATATGGATGAAGAAGAGATGCTACAGTACAGCAAAGTTGAAAAAGGAGTGTCAAAAATGAATCCTCTGGCTGTCCTGGATCACCTTTAGTAATATCATTATTTTAGGATAGAATTGCATGTGGAGGACTCAGCCCTTTCAACCACTACCCCTCCCTCCCATGCCTCATGGATGTTTCTTTCCCCCAAATTTTTGTGCTTCAGTTTGTCTTGTTTCTGAATGTGGGCGGTAAATGCATATTCACAGAATAACCCTCAAGGCTATTCCATGTTCTACAACATCCAATGAAGAATTCAGAGGAGAAAGATTTTCTCAGTCTGTGAAGAATCTCACACTTCAAATTTCAGTTCACAGGGGCCAGAACTGAAGACATTTTCAAACTAGGTACACATAAACATTTATCAGACATTACTGAGTTATAAAATGTATAAAGCAGATGCTTTCTATTAAGTTTTTTAACCTTTGTTGCTTTTAGGTGGAAGAATTTCCTCAGCTGTTCTATTACTGCTGCCCTTGGAAGATTTTCAACATGCACAAGGATTTGAATATTCATTAGAGCAAAACAGCTTGTTTTTAGGCTCAGTAAGAGTTTAGGCTTTATTTATGAGACTTTTCACTGAGAGTTTTGATCACTTTGTCGCTTCATTTGTAAGATAAAAAGTAAGTAAGGATTAATACATTATAATTTCTATTACCTGTGAAGTTAGTGGATAGATAGATAAAGCCAGTTCCACATTTGTTCCACAACAGCTATGACCATTAACTTGGTCCTGTAAGTCTTATTTGTGTGAGCTTTCCTTACTCAAAAGGAAAACCCCAATGAAGATAATGAGAGTACTTTTGGAAGGAAAGGTTCCAGAGTTAATCCTTAATTAAAGTCCCTTTTAAAAATGCCATTCTGGAAATATTGCTCTTATATTTACGCTGTAAGAGGCATGAAGAGTCAGTTAAGGTTAATTGCTTTGAAACTTTATTGGTAGCCTTCTTACCTAGACTCCAACCTGCAAATTTCAAACCATCTTTCCTTGGATAGCAAAGCACAGCAAAGCTAACTGTTGTCTAAAGAAAGGCCTCAAATTAGTGCAAATTCAACCAAGAAAAAATTACCAATGAAAACCTGTTCATACATTCTCTTTGCAGCTTGTACAAACCCCTAAACGGTAAATTTAGCTCTTGAATCTTTGAAAACACGTTTGAAAAACAGTGACTTTGCTTTTCTTGCTTTATTTTACTTTATATATCTTGAGAAAGCAAAAGATAGGAAAAGGCTATTTTCTGCTTTACTGGCAAGATAAACAAGCTGGAATCTGAACACCTGTGGTCTGGTGACAAAGCTGTGAAGGGAGGATTGATGCACGCACAGATCCACGTGTACCTTTGCACCGTGGGGTTTCAGACACTGTAACATTCCATGTCTGCCTCTCACCGTATCTAAAAGTGCCTTCTGCTGGAAGCAGTACAAACTAAGAGCACAGATGTTGTTGGAAGTAGCGATCTCTACGTGAGTAGTGCATTCTTTAGCACAGCAAAAATGCCCAACCTTCTGTGCTCCCAGGTAAATCACTGAGCCGACAGCCAACCTGTTGTTGGCTGAGGTAATAGCAGCTTTTTACTTCATTTAACACAGAGAAAGTAAATCACCAGCTGCAGCAGCAGCAACAAGATGAGCCTGCAGTATTCCCCTGAGAATATCATCACACACTTCTCTACTTCATTTGTTTGAAAATTAGTATATTATTAGCACTTGCTAATTTTCATTTTGCTTGACTTTTAAGGCTGCAGCTGACTGTCTTGTTCATGCAAAAGGACATTTTTATTAGTGGTTAAGAGGGGCTTTTCATATCATATGCCTAAAACAGGGTCACTTTGGAATGAAGAATGTGGTAGTGGCTCTCTCTGTTTCCAATTTGTCACTACAGCCTCAAAATTGCCAAAGTAAAATAGTCATGAAAGCGCTGAATCCCTCCTCTGCCTTCCTCTGCCCTTCCCCCAGATCAGTCTTCCCCCCAGATCACTACTTAATTTAAATTGATTCACTCAGAAGTATTCACCTGATATAGAAGGAGCCTTATGTATTTTTCAGGGATGCCCTGCGTCATTCTATTTGTCAGTCAATTAAAACTTCCAGAATCAGAGAGAACTAAAAAAACCCATTGCAGGGCACATCCAAGTTTGGATTGATTTGTTTGAGAGTAGGATTTACAAAACCGTGATTCCCCATTTATAAAAGCCATTTACAAATGTATAGTTGTTTTACTGTGTTTAAACACCAGAACAACCATCCTGGCTCAAAACAATTAGGTGTCCATGCTGCCCCGTGCTGTATCTCCAATTGCAGCAGCTCTCTGATCTATCCATGATTTTGGGATGAGGAGGCTCAGGGAAACATGGGCATAAATTGTCTTGGTAGAGAAGGGGTTTGTTAAGATCAATTTGGGCATCAGAAAAAGCTTGAAAAGTAGCTCCACCCTGAGAGACACATACCTTGGAAATCTAGAAAAAATACAAGAGTTATGTACCACAAGGGAACATAATAAAATGAGACTCACTACATTAACCTTTGGAATGCAGGGCCATTTTTGCTTAATTAATCCAGTTACTATCCTAGTCCTCCTAACTGAGTACATTTTTAATCATATTTTTGCTAAGTAATAAATATTTATTTTAAGTGATTCAATTTATTATTCAGTTATGTATTTGATTAATATTTAATCAGAGATTTTATCCCCTTGGAAAGAAAAAACAAAGGGGAAAATGGCTCCTGAGATAGAGTTTGAAATCTCTAAACAGCAATTAACATATTTTCCTAGCTAGTGTACCATTATCCAAGAAATTGCAGCTAATTGCCACTATTACTATTACAAAGTGACTAGCAGCTGACTACATAAAATAACTAAGATATAGTAGAAGGACAACTAAGTAAGTCTGATGACAAACATTTTTCACATATTCTGCAGTCTTGTAACCAATAATTTTCGGAAGAAATGCTTTGGGATAAACACGTGTTATGGGGTAACCTTAGGTGGGATTTCCGGTACAGAAGGAAGGAGGTGAAGCCAGAACTGACGTATGCAAAAGGAGGTATTGCAGTTTCCACCTCCAGAACTCATAAAACCCAGAGAGAATCTAAGGACTTTCTCCTTTAGACTTCTGGCTGACTGAGAAAGGATGTCGTTCTCTCTCCTCCGCGCCATCTGGTGAGGTCTGCCCAGGCCACGTGGCCTGGGCTGCTGGCCGAGATGGCGCGGAGAGGGAGGGTAGGGGGAACCCAGGCCAGCCTTTCAGTCCCTCACGGCAGCTGTGGATAAGGAAAGCCAGGTGAACTCCACTCGGCTCCGGCATAGCCGAAAAAGCTTTGTTCCGTTGCCCCAGGCTGAGGTGACTCAGCTTGGCCAGCCCAGGCCGGCTCCGTGCGTGGTCCAGCACAGGAGAGGGGTTGGGCCGGGCCCCCTGTGACACAGATGTGACTCGGATAGAGAGCGGCACAGGCGGGCTCCTTCCCCTGCAGCTCGGACACGGCCCTCTGACCCCACTGGGCTAGGCTGGGCCGGCTCTGCGCTCAGTCCAGAATGGGAGGGGGCTTGGGCCGGGCCCCCTGCAACTCAGACGTGGCTTGGATGGAGAGCAGCACAGAAAAAGAAAGGATGAAGACACCTACAAAAGGTGCAACATAAAGAATCCAAGTTAATGAATTAAGTAAGGCCTATATCCAGAGAAGGAAGAGATGTGGAGTGCCTTAAACTTTGAGGCTGAAACTTCTCTTGTAAAGACATGTTGATAAACTCGGCTATTATACACCCTGTAATATATGAACAATGGTCTAAAAGAGTGAAAAGGGGGGGATGTTATGTTCTAGCTACAGCCAGTGGACTAAGGCTCCTGTGTAAAGACTCCCTGTCCTAGGAATAATAGAAGACATGTTGCTGGTAATGAGAAAAGGGGATTTCATTGCCGCTGTAATAGAAATGTTCATCCTCAAAAGAGTAACTCAGCGACCATCATATGCCCACTGTGGTAGTCCTGGGAAAGCTACTAAAGTGGAAGAGATCTTCCACAACAAGCAGATTTTTTCCTTCCAGGTGGCTTGGGGCTGAAAACCATAAGGACTATATTTTCTTATGAAAATCAACATGGTAAAGCAAGAGAAAACTTCTCTCCCTACATGAACTGAGAAAAGAACCGTTCCAGAGGTGGTAAACAAACTAAAAGTCGAAGTGTTGTCTTTTTGTATGGTCAGTAGGAAAGGAATGGAGAGGTGGGGGGAGGAAAAAGGGTGTTCTAAAGGTTTTGTTCTAATTCCTGATTTTTATTATTCTTTTTTTAAAGTCTGTTAATAAATTCTCTTTATATCCCTTAAAGTGTGAGCCTGCTTTGCATACTATTAATTCTTACCTCAAAACAAGAATCAGGTAAATTTTGGTAAGTGTGCTGGCGTTTAGCCAGAAACTCAAATAGGTGAATTAAAACCACTACACAACTGGTGTTTCTGCCTGGTTTCCCAAACCTCAAACCGCAACAACATGGCCTTTTCCAAGCTGTGGCTGCAGAAAAAAGACATCTACTCAGATGTATCTTGAAAATTATCATTTTGTATTCCACACAATTAAAAAAAAAAGTGTTTGGCAGAATTTCTTTCCTCCAAAAAGAGGTCTCCTATTATTTAAGAAAAAAGCTGAATTTTGGTCTTCTCTTTTACTGACAATTTTGTAATACACCCTATGAAGTATGCCATAATCCCTTTTAACGAAAACCTAAAGCCACACTGCAAAGGTTATAGGCACATCTCACAGATGTCATTCTCGAGTTTTCTTCTTTGCCTGTTTTGGAGGGAGGACAGATGGCTAGCTGCACCTCTTAAAACAAACTTAATTTTTTTGGAAAGCTAGATTTCTCCACATCTGGCTTTTTTTCAACTGAATGGGAAAGAAAAATGCAAGAAAGGAAAAGACTATTGATATGATCTACAAAAAATGCGCACACATATTGTACATCAATATTTTTAAAATATTAATTCCTATGGAAATAAGGTCTGGTCTGGTTTTTTTCTTAAATATTTTCCTCCCCAGACACTGAATTGTAAGTATTGTCAGTTATTTGTCTTTCCATGCTTTTGAAAGAAGCTATCACAAATGAAGTCTCTACTCAGATCATGTTACAAAATCTGTATCAGCCTGGAGTCCTCTATGTGGAAACTGCGGCTAGATGACAAAAGATAAACTGCCTGCTCTTTGATGACATGAAACACATCTGAAACTATGAAGAAAGGAAGAAATAAGGAATTTTAGACCCAAATTGCAATATTTGGACAAAATCAAACACAGCCAAGCTCATATGAATATTTAAGACATAATATTTTAGAAAATGAAAATCACATAAAACCTGGAAAAAAGGAAGAATTTGGCAGCCTCGGGGTAGGGTAGGTGGCAGAATCTACTGTGAGGCCATGGAGATCTTATCTGAAAACTAAGGATATGGAGTTTTAGGCTTTCAAGATGCTTGTAATTGTGAGTGATTTACTTCATGATGATTAAGCGTGTCTTTGATAAACAGTGATTTATGGCAACATAGAAATCGAAAATATTTTCAACTGCCAAAAATACATCTCTTGCTCTCCAGAAATACTTGTACAATAGCTAGAAAAATCCTCATTAGTGTAATTAAGAGACTGATTATATATTTTAGGCTCCTGTGGGTATTTCTCAAAGAACAGTTGAATATACTTCCCACTCATCTCTTCCTCTCACTTAGGATTCTAGATTTGCAGGAAATTTTGTGGCTTTTACTATAAACTTAAAACTCAAAATCTGTACATAAATTCTGACAAAAAGCAGACTCTAGTGGCATTTTTCATCTGCCACCTTAATGCTGTGCAAAAGGACTGAAAGCCTTGCGTTTATTCTGCACTCTCGGAGAATATCAAGAACTGAATGAGTTAGGAACATTTTCTTTGCTCAAAAAATGGCCATATGTTCAACGAAAAGTCTTAAACAACACTGAGGTCAGCCAGCTGAGCACTGGTGTGGTACTGGGACCCCTCCTGTCCTGTACTTGTTCTCTCTGAATCAGTTTTGGCACAGCTGTGTGGTGGAAGAGGAGGCAGAGTCACAGCTAAATGACAAAGAGTTGGAAAGAGATTGTCACTGTTCTTCTGGCCTATAGGATGATGTGCTTGTGGAAAACTGAACTCCTCAAGTAACTACTCATGATAATTACACAGCCTCCAGTACAATTATATTGTATTGGCAATATGGTATGGTAAGAGCACTCTAGCAAAACCTTAACTGTCCCAAATATGTCAATATGTGGACTTTTCTCACCACTGACAAAACGCAAGCTAAATTATCATAACATTAATGTAGACAGCAATTCTTCTTTTCAGCATCTCAAGGATTTCAGTGATTATTTATCTTCACATTCCTAAAATCATATTGTGGGTCTCTGGCTTAAAAATTGATAAACCTGCATGAAACTCACTAGACAAATATTGAACAAGTCATTGCATTTCAAAATTCTAGTGAAACAAAACAAGCCAGACACAGGAACCAGGCTGAAGCATCATAGGAACACCACTGCTGTCAGAGCCAGCATCTTTTGGGAGAAGGATGCCAGCTCAGACAAGAGTTTATAAGCCCCCACACAAAAGGAAGGGAAGAGTACACGCACAAAGATAAGCAGAAAATGTCAGGCATGCCAGGAAGTGAAGTTTCTAAGCCTGCCATGATGTAAAAGAAGTGCCAAACAACAGCAGGAGTGATAATAAAACTAACACTATTTAATAAACTGCTCCTGCCAGTTTACCAACACGAACATGAGCAAGGCAGAAGAATGAAAACAAATTTCTAGGTCATACATGTCAATTCTCCTTTCAGCCACAAAAAATCTCTCAAAACAAACCACCAACCCCTTTCCTATATGCAGTAATTTTAAGTGAAGTTAGTAGTTAATATTACTGGTAATAAAAACAATAATGCTGACACCCCAATTTATTTTCTTAATATCACTGGTCTATTCTCAAACTAATTTGCACCTACTCTTCCTCTTGCAGGGCACAATAACTGACCCATCTCTGTATCAAAAAGACTTCTATTGAAATTTCCCTGGAGTTTTGCACCTGTTCTTGTTTTGCTGTTATATTTGGAAAGATGCCATTTGTGGCAGAGATTTCTTTTATTTGTTCCTATTGCAGCTATTAAATCAGATCCCTGAAAAACTATTCATTCAAAATGAGGTATTTCAGAGCTTTATCAACCTGGCTTCTCCTTGAACAAAACCACCTATTTCAGAATTTTGAGTGACCTGTAATTCATTCTGTGTCTCCTTTTGGTATCCTCATCAGTGCTGCCTATTCTTTGTGGTTTTGCTCTCAATGATTTTTTCCCATATCACAAACACTGTAACTGCCCATAAGACATCCAGAATTTGACACCCCTTCAGTTCCATACAAGTTCTGAAAGTTATGTGGGGTTTTTTCTATTCTGCATTTTACAAGTGACTAAAGGCTTCTTGAAGCCAAATTATTTCCCTGACATTTGTGCAACACTGGTGCTATGGTATGCCTGAGAAAGTGCCACTGATAGGTCTAAACACTGCCATTTTCAAGCAGTTTTGCTTCCTTAAAAATGAAAGTGAAATGCAATCAAATTGACATGGTGTGTTTTCGTTACGGTCCTGTTTGTTCTACAGTCATAACTAGGAATGGAATGTGAGTATCAGTATTTCAATCATCAGTGATGATGGACTAATTTTGATCATGCTAAAGAAATAGAAATGCTAAGAAAAAAAGTTTTACTCACATCTTTAAGTGAAAAAGAACATCTGCAATTCTGACCTGAGAGAAAATAGCCATTTGACTCCTTTAATGATGTAACTGAAATTCCAGTGAATTAAAAGGAACTTTCCCATTGATTTCCTTTAGCTTTGAGCTGGATCTTTATTTAATTGAAATGTACACTTGCTATCTCTCCCTTTTTGTGAAAAAGGACTAATATGAAGGCACTAGTCCTTAAGACATGAACTAAGAAATCTATTCTTTCCAAGTTGAATCCAGAAGGAAGAGTTTTCACCATGCAATTGAGATATGATGGAATACTCACTGATGGATCCGTTGCTGGCTGAATGGAGCTGTATAGCAGTCATTCTCCTCCAGATCTGGCAGTGTTTCCTTGTCCAGTTTCATTGGCTTTCTGGGTAACCATCCTCGGAACCTGCTTATCTGTTTCTCGATCCTGCAGCACATGATAAGTATGAGCATTTGTGATAATGGGTTTTTTCACTACATTATGAAGCACAGGTGTCAAACCAGGACACTTAATATTTGCAACTAGAAAAGGTGCAATGTCTTTTGACTTTCTTGAGGCAGACTAAATTACATATGCTGAACTTGATTGTTAATAAGCAGCTTTCTGCAGAGAAGCATTTATTTTGCCTCCACAGAGAAGCATTGCTGATGGTACATGCTGCCATAAGTCTTATTAAGCCCACTGAGTGCTTGGCATGTCTCTAAACCTTTATTTCTCAGATTTTCAGTTAGTTTAAAATTCATGCTTAACCAGCATTAGATTTTGGCCATCTAAACATTACAGCAGTGGAGACTGCGACAAAGGTCTTCGGCAGCTAAGCCCCAGCAAGTGACATCCCATTACTCTCTCTGTATGGATTCTTACCTTGCAATTGATGCTATTAAAAAATAGGCTACTTTGTTCATTTTGTTCAACTGTAGTTTCTTGCAATACTAAAACCTCCACGAAACCAGAACCCTGGGTGTATAGGCTAACAGTGACAGCTGTTACAGATTTAACTACAAGTGCAGCCATGCAAAGATACACCGTGAAATGAAGGGAAGAATCAGGGCTCATTGGAGAAAACAATCTAAACTAAATTAAAATCCATACTAGAATGTTATAATGAAAAACACCTAAGAATGCTAAGATACGTTTAGCACAATGTGCCCTACTCCCTCAGAAGTTCCTAACAACTCCAAGTCATAACCACTGATCCCTGCAAAAATCACAGGCTACAAATTACAGAGTGTGCCCATACATCAGACACTGGATGAATGTTTCCAGAAGGTGAACTAAAGAGCAGGAATTGACATCCTTTGAACTTAAAGCTCAGTTCTTAATGAAGCTCATGAACTGGAAATAAGGTTGGGGGTTTGTCTGTTGGTTTGTTTTGTGGGTATTTTTTTGTAGCTGTTGCTTTGTTTTTTTGGGGTTTTTTTTGACAGAGCGAACATAAGAACTCTATGACCAGCAAACACTGATACCCCTGCCCAGTCAGTCTGAGGGAGGGAAACATAATCAGGCAGCTGAATATATGGGGAAGTGATGTGAAAATGTCACATATTTTCATTTAAAATTCTTATAGTATTTCCTGGAATATTCAGCCTTCTTCCACCAGGTATTTTTAGCTTGGATAAGGAAACAAATGCTAATTTTTAAGCATGGGCACATTTCAAAATTGTAACTTAATCAGCTATACCTGTTTTGGTCCCATACATGCATTTCCAATCTGGAGCAGCGTGATGGGGTGAGGGGTGTTGGATGTTGTATGTGTATGCAAATTTATCATCAGGACTCTTTGGAAAAACTGGAATATGTATGTCAACTTTATATAAGATTTATACTTAATTAATCATAACCCCTCCATGGGCAGTGTTTGCACTGACCCAGCAGTCTGGAGCACAGCAGGAGGTAATTTGCAAATGTCTGTGCTGAATGCAGGTGAGATGTCAGATCCCAGGGCTCTAAAGGGCCTGACCAATTGTAACTCTCCAGCTGCAGTATCCACACAGATAACCTTGAGGTAGTCTGTGTAGCCACTGATAGAAATGGCAAGGGAAAGTAAGTTCTCTGTGGGGGAAACCCCTGTATTTTGGCCTGTGGTTTTTCCTCTGTAAATTCTGTAAACCCTGTGTTATTGTATATTCAACAGGCTTAGTGCGTCTGGGTATGGAAAAGGGAGGAGGAATTAGGAAGAGGGTTTTTCTAAATACCCTGTTCCATTCTTGTTAATTAAACTCGTTTGAATTCTCTAAGCTATTAACACCCCTGCCCATCTGCAATCCTTTCCCATTCATGCTGCAAGCCAATGTGCACATTTGAGATACTGCCTACTGCAGGTTTATCACACCACACAAGCACAGCACAAAGGGACTGAGTGCTTTCCCCACTTAACAGCAATGCATTATTCATGCTGGCTTCTCACTGAGTATACCCAGAATTTGAGTGGTTTGCCATTCCCAAGACTCAGATTACTTGGCATGCTCAGTCAGCCTGCTGGCAAATGGGTCTGAGAACGTTGCAAAATCCTACTGCAAAGCACAGAACATGCAGCACAGCCTTCTGCAGGGAAAACAACCCCCCCTAGTTATCTCCTAGAAAAAGAAAAATGACCAAATTTTAAAATATCCTCCAGCTCACTCCAGCAGTACTGTCAGTCAGGGGTGCAGGTTTCGTACACTACAGGAGCATCTCGCAAAAGGAAAAAGCTGAAAGAGTGGTGTTGGTGCTAGCAAACACAGACACACAGTGTTAAAAATCTGTTTTATTATAATTTCTTCAAGGCTAATTTTCCCCATGCCTCATTTTCCCCATACTCAGCTGAATAGGGGAATGGTATTTGGAAAGCAGTGGGACCTACTCAGGAACAATGGGGTGCATGGAGTAATGAAGAGGCAGCTGCTTCATGCAGTGTCTCAAAGACTGAATCTCTCCCACTTCCATCCTGTTCCTGTTCTCCAAGTCTAATCTTTACTCAGTACCCTCTTTCTAAAGGCACATATTGTGTTTAAGTCACACAAAGAGTTTCTCAAATAATTTAAAAGAAACTGTTTTCTCACCATAAAGAGGGTTAGGGGTAGAACTGTTTTTCAAAGGAAAGAGAAAGTTAGGAAAATAAAAAAAGGTTTTGAATTGAGACTGATTTTAATGAGTGGGTCAGCTTTCATAGAACTTTCTGCATATTGTGGTGCTAGCTATTTTATCAGTTTAGTTTTCAACTAAACTGCAGGTGCTCTATAGGTGTCTGATACCCCACCTTTCCTTTAAAGTAGGGGTTCTGTAATTTGAAGTTTTGAGATCACTAGAATTTTTCAGAGACAAAACTTAAGTCAGGTTGGCAAGTTGCAAGAGACCTGCTCAGGGCTTTGTCTTGTGACAAAACTCGTCTCTAAAATAAATTTTTCCCAAAAATCAACATATTGTTTGTATTAACTCAAAAAATGGACAAAGGCTTTGAGTCTTTATAATCTACTCTCAACCAGGAGGAGAGGAAATAGATACTTTTATTGAAGCTGTACATCTAAGTTTCACGTAAGTGAAAATAAAGCTGAATGTTTTATTTTTTCCCCTCTGGGGCTATTCAGTTACAGCTTTTCTTCCTCAAGTAGCTATTTATAGACCTGAACATAAAAATTGAACTTAGCCAAGTGTTCTCATCACTCAGGAACTAAATACCAGCAAAAGATCATACCTCTTCCCATACTGTCTTCAAATTGCATCCTGACTCATAAGAAAATGAATGTGAAGCAAAACTTCATATAACACATATAAATTATGGAATCTTCACCTACTCCTTCCTACCTATACTTTTAGTCAAAGCAGCCATGTCTTCTTTAAAGCCAAGACCAATATCAAAGCAAACAGCTGCTATAGTATCTATTGTAAGGTGGGAATGGAAAGTGATGCAGCATCAACAGGTTTTAGAAGATTTTTGTGCCTCTATTGCCCTGTGCCAAAGAGGGATAAAACGTCTCAACTCTGCAAAATGATCATTTGGTGCTTACTAATATGAAAAGGCAAATTCTATGTGACACCAATGCTGGTACTGACAAGTTACCAGTACACTGTGACATAACTTCATATCCAAAATGCTTTTTAATATGCTCATACTGCAGAGTGATCATCCCATGGATGTAAATGTATCAGAGTTATGTGCAAAATGGTGTGCCTGTTTACTCCAAAATGCAGGTTTTTCAAATTTAATTTTTTTCTCTAAGAGGTTCTTGGGAATATTTCCCCTGACCTCGGTAAAACAGTAGATCTGGGAATAGACCTCTTTGAAAACTGCATCAACAGTACCATGGCATTAAATGCCAGATAATTGTAGATACATAAATGATCTGGTTTTTGCCATGCCTGTATAATTTTTAGGAATTTTGGAGATATTTTCATTTAATTTTCCAAGGTATCAAAAAGAAAATTCAAACTGCTGCAGGGAAAGAGTTTAATTGCATCAAGTCAGACACAAACTGGGCATCAACCATAACCTTTAAGATATTTAATAATTGAGTGAAAGCACTTCAAAGATTCTTGGAAAACACACATCTCTCAAGCTCGGTACATTGCCTTCCTGTCTACCAACAAAGTACTCAGCATCCCCACAGAGGAAGCAATAAATAAATAATGCCATCACTATTACAAGTAAGCAAAGTTCATGGAAATGAAAAAAAACCCTGTAACTGTGGTACTCTAACCCCAAGAAACTCCCTAATGAGCTACATGGAAAGAAGGAGATACAGCATTTGCACTAACATACTTCTATATTTTTAAAGACTCCATCAATTGAAAAATATTTTCTCATTTCTAAAAAAGGCAAAACTGATAAAATTATTTGCTTCTTTCACATGGCAGATGCCTTAAAAATACAACTTCTTTTTGGTTTTTTTGAAGCTATCCTAGTTTAGAATCACTGCCTTCATCCTTTCTACAAGCACAACTGACAGACTTTTCCTTCCAGCTTGACTTTTACCTTTATTTTTGTTACTGGGCCAAAATGAATATAAACTGGACTGGCATAGGAATTGTACTCACCTATTCATGAACTTGTATCGGCGATGCAGGTAATAGATTTTTCTCCTGGAAGAACAGCAAAAATGAAGCCAGTCGAGAAGAAAACCCACCGTCAGTTACAGTATGAACTAGCAAGGAAGGAAAGGAGATTGAAGACAGAAGCCTGTAAGAGGTGGAGGAAGAGACTAAAAGAGAGATTAACAGAACTGTCACAGGAAGCCACACAGATAGTGGTGGCATTTGAATCGCCAGAAGGTCATAATTCTCCCATTGTCTCCTCCTCTTCTGCTATTTGTAATGTGTGAAAGACAGGGAACCAAAGATGTTTCTATTTCAGAGTTCATAAACTGTTGCTGGAATTCTATAGGACTGACACAAATATGGATAAATTATATGACCTCTACTAGGGACTTATTAAAGCTGCATTTGGTGAAATACCAGGGGGAATCACTTAGAAAAGCCAGGAAAGCCGTACCTTATGCTGCAATATGCTGTAACACATGCAGTACCAAGCGGGGTTGGTGCTTGCTGTTGGGATAACATCCCTTGAAACAGAATATTGCTACACAAGCAAATGCACATGTGCTCAGCACCCCGCCAAGTGTGCAGCCACTCCCTCTGCCCCTCATACAGGCTGGTTTCTGCTGTCAGTGCAATAAGCTGTGTGTGAGAGCAATTGGTGAGCAAGTGAGCAGAAAGGCGACACGAGCAGACACATGCTGAACCCACTCCCAGCCTGCCTCCTGACCAGCCCTGCAGTGCAGAGCAACCCCTAACCATCATGTGCAGATCCAGGACAGGGAGCCCACCTCCTGTCCCACTCCCCTGCTGGTAGTTCTTGTTCTTCTCATAGACGCCTATCGTACCACAGCTGTCAGGATTTGACACATTGCCTTCAGCACAGAGATCGCATCTTCATGGGAGTTAAGAAAATCTGAGGATTCTTGAGTGGGGATTTGGGACTCATGCTCCTTACTGGAAGATTTGGATGCCTGACCAAACTCTGATTTTCTCCTCCAGATGCTGACTTTGTCATCCACTGAAGGTGATTGCTAAATCAAGGTGGTTTCTGTGTATTCTGAGATATTCCATTGTGTAATGCAGAACTGCACCACTTCTGGAAAATGAAGGCTTATACCACACAAGTTCTAAGTATTGTAGTAGACGTTGCGTAGGAATCCTGTTAGTGTCTTGGAAGCAAGTCCTCTAAAATAACACAGTACTAATGCTTTATAAATGATAAAAAAATTTGGTTAGTATTCCAGGTTAATTTTCAGAACTTTTTGACATTTTTGTTATTAGAGTACACATCGTGCTGGTGAAGTAAAATTTTCTAGACTATTTCATGTTGGCCAGCCTTCTTTGGATAGTGTTATTTATCTTGCTCTACTCAGTAGGAGCAGAAACAGGTCAAGACTAAGTGTATCTGGAGATGCCATCCACTTCTTGATTTTGCTTCCACTATTCAGAGGTATCCACCACTTTGTCACTCCTGCTTTGGAACAACAAGGATTTCATTCAGTGACGCATGGACCCTGCACAATTTCAGCCTGAATAATCACGAGCAATAAGCAATCAGCAGCTCTTAAAACAAGGGCTTAGACAAAGGCATCTGGAAACATACCATCTGGACTTGTGGACATTTTGTAAAATTTTTTTTGAAATGGCAAACTGTACTGTTGTTTTTAAAATAAAATTGAAGAGCCTGCCCAGCAGTCACTAGCGTATTACCATAATGCTTTAATAATTCTCTCTCTATGGATGTGGAAAGAATGAAGCCATGCTCCTGAAGCAGGCTGAGAAGCCCTCAGTATTTTCAAAGCTTTCTATGTAATCTGTATGACACCTACTTTGCTATCTACTGAATGATCAGGAAAGAAGAAGCTGCTCCATGATTAAATTCAGAGTTCCTGATGTATTTCTGAATCGTGAGACCTCACTCAATTTGCCAGAGCAGGTTCATCTCAAGGAATACAACAGAAGTGAAAGAAGGCACACTTTTTGCCTAATCCATTGTTTCTATGGCTAGAACACTTTTTAAAAAGAATATTACTATCCTGCAATAACCTGTGGTTTCTTTCAGAATTTTCTCTTTTGCACAAAAAGCGTAAGGAAGAACAGTTGAAGATTTGCTGTGAAAATGAAGACAAAATAAATACAAAATAAGGCTGCAATTTTGTCATTTATTTGCATCCATTTTTCCTTATGAGTTCTCTACTGCTACAGGGTGTCTCATACCAGAGGCATTTTTTATACTTAGTTAAGAACAGAAGGAATCCTACAAAGGCACTGGGTTACTAGTTGCATATTCTGGGTCTGATCCTTTTCTTGTTAAGGAGTAATTCCATTAAAATCAATGGAGCTTTATGTTACAAACCCTGCTAATTGAAAGAAGAACCAAGGCCTCTCAGTTCATGGGTTGTGGTCTGTTCCATCAGAGGTCTTTACTTTTTTTACAACTTTACTTTTACTTTAAAAGTTATGATAACCAGCAGAGTAAAAACAATATTTTGCATTGAAAATTTCATAGCCCAACATGCAAATATTATTTAATCAATTATAAAAATAACCTGAATTTCAATGTGGAATTAATCTGGTTATCAGTAGCTTTCAACTTAAGTTCTCTATTTTCTCCACAGAAAATAATTTATAGCTTGAATTGTTTTCCTATTAGATGGGGTATTAATTACGTACTATACAAGCAATTTACAGGTGCATACCAGATACGTCAAACAGACATGCACTTTCTGTGCTGCCTTACGTACCTGGATCTTCTTGACCTCCCATTGATTTCAATGAAATGTCCATTTAAAAAACAGCAGCGCACAAGTATGCAGGGGGCTCCAGCATTGAAGGGGTTAAAGGGCCTGAGGACAGAATACCCCATGAAAACAGCTGCACTGCCACAGCCCATCTTCATCTCAAACCAGTATTGTACTGAAATTGTAGGCTTTAACAAGAAACAGCAATGCACGTGGTATCTAAGGACCTCCATTTATATTTTCTAAAGGTGTGTGGTATCTTACAGAAGAGTTTTTCTATAGGCGTTTTGGTGTTATTATCACATTAACTTTACAGTATAATGTGGCTTTGGAGGTTGAGACAAAATACAACTACACCTACCTGAAAGGCATTCTTACATTCATTAGTTCAGCATATTTGCCCAGGACCTCCCAAGGGGCATGCAGTTTCACAAAGATGATGTCACTGTTTGTTAGGGATGACTGCAAAAGAAAAACAAAACAGCCACCAGGGCTTACTTTTTCAAGTAAAAAAATAAAGAAACCACGGTCAGTGGTCAATGTGATGTGTCTCCCCTCCCACTTCCTGATTCTTCCTGAAATGTTGTATCAGTATTTTGTCAACTCATTTTTCTTCTGCTCTCCTGAAAGCCCTGCTGTGGCTCCCTTCTGGTCTGCATATGTGTCTCCTTTGCAGCAAAGAGGAGAAGAGGAGGAATTTAGCTCGGTTTGCACTCAGGAGGAGACACAGTACTTTACAAGAAAGCTACAGCAGATTTGGCTGAAGTTGATGTGAGAACAGAGGGCCACATGACAATACTGAAAGAAGAAATTCAAAATCCATTGAATATTCATTGAATTCTCATAAAATTACATACAGAACAATTTCAGACAATCAAGTGGATGGCATTCCAAGAAATAGGTAAAGGTGTACTAAATGTGAGAAAAGGAAAGCATGATGACATAAAACTAGGCAATAAAATTGTTAGTGAGCTTTGGGGTTTATTTCCTAGTTTTTCAGACCTTTTCCTATATTCAATGTTCCTCACATAAATTCTTGATTAACACAACTTACTAGGAGTTCTTAATTCAAGTATTGTTTATCTGGAAAATACTGTGACTATATGCATGGGAGGCTGATATTTATACTTTTCATGCTTTCTCTCCACTATTGTGATAGATGCTGAAATTTTTGAATTTTCATGTCCATGTCCTTAGAGTAGCTAAAAAACTATTATTAGTTTGTGACGTGATAGGAATGAAAATTCCAACATTTTAGATACATATATATGATTTTCTTCAGTACATAAAAAAACCTCCAAAAAACAAACAAACCAGAACAAAGGAAAAAAAAAACCCCACCCAACCCAAAACCCCAACCCAAACATTATAGAGTTAACATTTTTAAAGCAAATATAGTATTGGACCGTAATGGACACAGAGAAATATTTGTACTCAAAGTATTACTAGGCTGCAAAAATGTATTTAACACATCAAGGAATGAGTGACATTCTGGTGCTAAAAACTGTGGAAAAAAAAATCTTTCTTCTTTGCTGATGAATTTCTGAAAAATATTTTAATACAAAATGACACAAAAGCAACAAAATGCCCCCAAGAGACTTGTTTTAGAGACAATGAATTCACTTGCACTCTTTCCACTGACTTTTATGGATTCTGAATCAGGCTTTAATTATGTTTTTCTTTATAGGTACATTTCACAAATTAGCCTTTATTTTCCCATGAGACATTAGCACGTCAATAACACAAAACCAAAACTAAATTCTGCTGCTCTAAAAATCTCCTGCAAACTGTTCTCTCAAAGGTGAGGTTAAGTCACCAGTGGCTTGGCAATTTTGTCATAAACAGCTTGGATTAAAAAACAAAACAGAATGAAATCCACCAAAACTCAAAAGAACCGTCTCAGAAGTCCAATATATAGAAAGAATCTACAGTACTGACACACCAAAAAAACCTGAGAAATGGAGGGAATTAATTAAAAGCAGCTTATAAACTTAGTGATGGCTGTTAAACAGGAAGTTTATAGGTATTTTTCAGCATATTGTAGTTTAAACCATACTAGATATGGGAGTCAAACATGACTTGTGAAGGTGCTGTTTCACAAGTGAACTCTATATAAATTTGGTATCTTATGTGCTACATGTTTTCATGGAGAAACATGAAAAACTTCCAAATAGTTATCACAATACAGATGTTTAAAGAATATTTTTTTACTCAGTATCTTGCAATGCTGGCACATCAAAATGCTTTCAAAATGATAATCAGCTTTGCCAAGAGAAGATCTAATCAACAGAAAATCTAATCAAAACACTTTTGGCAGTTTCAGTCATATTCAGAAAAAAGAAAAAACAATGCTAAATTATTAATATGAAAATCCGTTTCTCTTGGGTTTGTTCATGTTGAGTGTGCATAAAGGAAAACACTAAGCAAGGCTGAGAAAATCAAGGCTGGGAAAAACAGGACTGGAAAGAGAATAACAAATCCAGATGGAGGATGAATTGAATGAAATGTCACGCTCACCTAATCTCGGAGTAAATAGCTAACCAAAATATCTGGAATAAAGATAGCATGAAGACCAACTTCATTACAAAAATACTTTAGAGAATGGAATCTCCTTAACTCTCTTGGTTAGATTAGTTTTCAGACTCAATATCCTTCATCTAATAAATGTTTCAACTGAGAACCGAGGAGCATTATTCTGTTGTAATTGACTTTCAAGGGTTGGCTCGTTAAATGATTTGGAGAAGTAAACTCAATTTCGCATTATGGGAACATACAAACAAAAATCAATGTAACATTACTCCCCTTGGAAACTTAAATAAGTCAACTATTGACATGAGCAATCTGCTATTAAGTGATGTCCAGATGACGAAGAAAGAAAAACAGAGGAATTAAGGGAGCAGACCAACGAGATAAAATGCTTAGCAAACACAGAAATGGAATTAATGCTTGGAATTGACCTGTAGCACCAGTGGCTACAGTTATCACCATGCAATAATTATCAGACCACCAATGTTGAAACAAATTGATAATTTTGAACTGATTTATTGAGATGGAATATCCATAAAAACTTGATTTTCTTCTGGCCACTAACAAACATTTTTGCTGGTCTCAAAACAGCATAAAGCCAGGGTGACAAGAGACTCACCAGAATCAGACAATTGTAGACTCATCCAGTATGGAAGGGACCTCTAGGGCTCATCTGGGCTAAGCCTATGGCTAAAGCAGGGCTAGCTTAGGTCAGCCTGCTCAGACAGGAGTTTGTCCTATCGAGTATAGAATTATCTCTACAGGCAGAGATTTCACAGCCCTTGGGCAATCACTGACTGAAACTGGCTGGAGAAAAAAATATTTCCTATGGAAGATCTACTCTCTCCCATAGAGAAATGTTGGCTTAAAACTACCACTTTCTAGACTTGTTGTTCTTTAAATAACCCTTTATTTATTATAGGAATTGTATTTAATTATTATTTTCATTGAGAAGTGATAGCAGGTATATTTAGTTTAATTGACCTGATCTTTAATATAGGTTTGTATGGCAGAATTCAGATCACCAGATTCTGGGTTACAGATAGTCAATATGCATTTTGGCTTCCCTGACAAACATCATTAGTACTGTATCATTGCTGCCAGTCCCAGAATAAAGGCAGTACTCTGGGTCCACATGTTATAGACTTGCCCTTCTGGCAAGAATACCTCTCTATTTTACCATTAAGTTTATAAAGACATTGCTATTTCCCAAAGAAATCCAATCAACTGCAAACATATTTTAAAACAAAGCCCCAGTTTCTTGTCCAGTATCACTATATAACGAGTGAAAGAGACTAAAGCATGGGCCATTTATGTAACTCCAAAAGCAGAAACACCTGCTTCCATGAGTTACAGCCATCAACTAGGTCAAGGAAAGCTCGTAAAGGTCAGGTTGTCATTCTCCTTCTAAAGTGAGCACAGTGTGCTGCTAACTGCTGGTTAAGTCCTGGCTACTAAACTCCCATGTATTCCTGCAAGTATTCTAATGTCTTCTGATGGCAGGGTTTAAATATATATGTATTTGCTATTGACCTGACTCTGCTCATTCGAAATTTATCATTGCTGAATAGAGGTCTGAATAGATTCAAGTCTGAATAGAAGCAGAGTTATGCTGACATGCAATGTCTCTTGGAAAGCCTGTATTTTGCTGTATTTGCAGGCTGCCTTCCAGGATCAAGGCTAAAGATTAGTATATTTTATCAAATACCCTCTTGAGCATTCTCCTCCTCCTAACTAATTTTGGTTCATTATCAATAATATTATCAAGCCATTTTAAGACAAAAGCAGCTGTAGGTACTCACCTTGATACAAGTATTCCTTGAGTCTAAAAGCTAAGGAAGTTGAGAAAACCTATTCACAGCATATAACCCTGAAGAAGGACAAAATTACAGTGTCTCTAATTGAATGGTGCCATTGTTTATTTGCCTTGTGGCAACTAGGCAAGTGAACATTCATGTATACAAAACAATATGACGAAAAAAAGGTCAGGATTTACTATTGAAGTGTTTTCCCTATCAACATTTTAGAGAAAGGTTGGGTCTCTCTTCACCTTTAAAAGCCTTCCTCATAAAAGCAAAATGAGATAAATAAGAGTTTTAAACAGATTCAACACCCAGAATTAATGTTGCATACTTTAGGAATATCCTACAAGGCAAGTTAAAAAGCCAGAAGAGAAACAGTTCTCTACATTTTGGCAAATATAGCTATTTTCTGGTAAGATCATAATTCAAGGAAAAACAGAAAATGAGACAAAATCAACATACTTCCTCTAGTAACAATTCTCTATGTAATCTAGCTCTGTATGATGCCTGAGTGCAGAATAGTAAATAGTAACTACTACATGTTCCACTGTTTTTGAGAATTACTTAACAGCACAGATTGATTTGCCATGTGGAGTGAATTAAGTGGAAAAACAAAACCCAGCAAATTTTAGTTGATTAAGCTGTTCTTCCTCTGCAAAACCAAAGTAAATGTAAATTCACATGGGTAATTCCATAGAGCTGGAAAAACAGAAGGTGTATTCTGCCAATACTTTTCAAGAGCATACATGAACACAGGGCAATTATTTAGATACTGTCAAGATATATCTGTTTTCAGGGAAAATATTGCACACTCACAAATGTTAGACTCCACATTCATGCTTCTGAGGAACCTAATGAATAACTGTGCCAATATCTTTCACACATGTGCTTTCAATCAAAGCATGGGTTTAGTGGAAAAGGGGAGTATGTTCACATTTTAATTAGGATATTAGGAAACTTTTGACTTGCAAGAAACTGTAGGGCAAAAGCAGTAAGGATGAAAATAAGAATGAAAAAGATAGCCCTACCTAAAAAATAGACAGCTGTTGGTAAAAGCAATTTTGACCTGAGGACACTGACCTGTGAAATGTGGAATAACTTGATGTAAGGAGACAGAGGCACATGATTACAGTTTAGAATGATTTTTATGTGAAACCTCATGACAAAATGTGATGATGAAGTAAAGCTTTATTTTTACTTTGCAAAACTTTGTTTTTACTTTGCAGAGGTTCTGCTCCAGTGGAGTTAGTAATGCAGGCAGGTGGCTGCTTCCTGCCAGCATTCAGGCAACGTGTCATCTAATCCAGCTCAGAGCAGGTGTCATTGTTACAGTGCTTAATTTCTGGCAGCATTTGGCAGGATCTCAATTCTGGAACAGAATGAGGGGAAATGCTTGCAAATGTCCTTCTATGTAGACAAAAAAGTGTGAGTGGGAGGACAGCTTCAAGAACAGGGTGGGTTACTTGAGTAGAAGTAAAATGCAAATACTATCTCAGTGCTCAAATCTACTGTGCAATGATGAGCTCTCAATCTGCAGCAGAGAAATACAAATTCCTGTAAGATAAGAAATGATATCAGAAGGAAGTCTTTAATTCCAACAAATGTCATCTAAATCCACAGAATAGATCTTACAGTAAGGTAACTTAGATGTAGTAAATCAACCATAGAAGCAATATCCCCTGACTTGGACTGCACTTCTGAGAAAAAAAATTAGAAATACCTGCAGCATGATGGTCTTAATGGAAAAGGTTAATCTGACTGTGAGGTAATGATAAAACATTTCTTGATAATTCCATCAGCAAATACTAAAGGAATACAGGTTAGACCCATTTGGGTAAGATCTCTGTGACGAAATAGCTAATAATATAGATTTTATCTGATAAATATATTTTAATTCCTCTGGACTGGAAAATTACTATAAACTTGTGAAATCATTATTTGCAGATTAAAAAATGCAGATAGCTAAAATCTCTGGGCAGAATAATGAATTTTTACTTATGAAAACTATTTGACATTGTCTCTTTACATGAAACCTCAGTTATACACTCCAACTTTAGATTAAAAAGGTTAATAGTTTATACAGTGATAGCTGAGATCATTGAATCTTTTTGTCTGTGCTATGGGCTGAAGAAAGGCCTCTTAAGTACATTATTCTACTTTTGACATCACAAGCCATTAAAAATACATCACACAATTGAACTACATTTTATAAGGCAGCTTCCTTTGTGATTTATCCCAAATATAAAATACAAAGCCGGTATTTGTCCAATATGGATTTATTTCTCATTAATAATTTTTTGAAGTAGAAAATACTAACATTTAATGAATTGTCTATTAAATATTCATGTTTGCTTTTAGAGGTTTATTGGAAGAACATTGCTTTGGTAAAGAAAAAGACAATTTGTTTTTTGTCTAACAGTTTATTTCACAAACATAATAAACAATCAAACACACAAAAAGTGCAGGCAGGCTTATTGTAGCTTTTTCATACAAATAACCTAGAGAAAACTGAATAAACTGCTTATTGCATCATAGAATAATATAGGCCATCTAGTCAAAGCTCCTGCTCTAAGCAGAGACTAGATTGATTTGTGGGCTCTGGAATATCTCTGTGGCTGGAGACCCTGCAAGATCTCTGGGCACCAGGGTGTCTCTGGACAGAAAGGCCACAGCTGAACTTCCATGTGGATGCAGAAGCATTAGCAGCAGCCCGTGTTCTGAGAGCCTGCCCATGCTCCAGAAGTGTGAAGCTCTTTGGTTGCTAAACTCCCTCTTCAGAGCCTTGTTTCTCAGCTCATACAATCAAGGAAGACAAGAAATACTCATATGACTATCAATCTGGACTCCAAAGTCTTTTCAGCACCCACACTTTCCAGGGTGCAGTGAACTGTCCTGGAGCTCTCTGTACACCTCTGTATTTGATGGTGCAATTCAAGATTCTTTCTAAAGGGAGACATGCCTGAGCTCAACAGGAGCACAGCTGATGGAGAGACCACTTTTAATGTCACTGTCAGTTCAGTTCAGTCCATGTGACACAAGGAAAACCATTCCTGGCTGTGCAGGACACACACGTGCCACTGCTCTGCAGGAAAGTCACGGAAGAGCACTCTGACTGCTCCTTCTCAGGCTCAATGCCGGTTCCCCTTTTCCAGTGAAGAAAAACCACCAAAGGAAAACCAAGATCCAGTTAAACAAAGGGGAAAGATGCGTATGCAGAACTCTACCAGTTACAGTTACCCATATATTCTGCTAGTCTGGGTGACTCAAATGATTGTTCACTTGACTAATATCTCAATTTTCTGTGCCTTACTTATCTTACTGCAAGGACTATTAGAATTGGAAAGAGTTTCAGGAGCCATCTTCCAATAATTCATTTCACATTGTTCAAATCATTGCTGCAAAACTTTCCTGCCTTCCTCATTTAAATGCAGAGACATGAGCAAGCTATTTTCCCTTTCTTCTTCCCTTTTATACAAACCATTATACTGTTGTTATACTTCTTTAATAAGATGGACAAAGTGAATTTCTGAGCAACTGCATTCTGTGGTCTTGCTAAGGTACTCAAGAGCTCTGCTACACTGAAAGGATGCAAACAAAATTTTACAAGGAAAGTTGTCTTATAAATATACCAAAACATATGGTAAAGCAGCTATCTCTTCAGATACACCACCATTACTATATGAAAGGGAAATTCTTTCCAAAGCAAAATATGATGGTGAGAATAGGCTTGATTACCACTGTTCAGTTCACAATTCTGGTTAAAATAATTAGGTAGATTGACCTTCTTTTAAATCCCAAGCCATGCTCAGACTGTATAAGACTTCCCACAAAATATTAAATTCAAAACCCCAAGAGATAAAGGGAAATCCATCTTAGTATGTTGTCTTCAGAAAGCCCCAGTTTCATGTTGATCATAAAAAGAAATCTCACAGTTTAACGCAGAGTGAAAATTTCTAAAAATTGCTGGTCTACATGATTTTTCACCTGTCTGCTCAGCTAACCTTGAAGTAATTTGACCTCTGAATGTAACTAGATCATCTGATGTTAAAAACCCACACATCAGAAACAGAAGAAAAACCCCACTTTCATAAGCAAAGATAGAGTTATTACAATCTGACTGGAGACAAGATGAAATTGAAATACATGATGCCTCTAAACTAAGAAGGCAAAATTCTGGATCCTTTGTACATCTCTGAACAAATACCTGCATTTGTTAGACATGCTTTAAATGAAACAAGGTCAAGGTATGACAAGGGCAAATTATGAATTTGCTTTGAACTGTTCTGATTTATTGTGATAAAACAATGCCCAAATGTGGCACAATGAATTGTCAAGGCAGACACCTAAACATGACCCTGCTGTTGATCAATTATTGCTGCTCCCAGTACGCCTGCTGACATAAGGTGCTGCATGAAAACACCTCCTGTATGACACAGAAGAGCAGAGCAGCACCAGATGGAGCTCAGTATCTTAATGTTTCAGATAAATGTGATAGAGTACAGAGAGGATTTTCTCTCCTAGTTTGAAGCTCTTACATGCAGATTTAATGAGAGGAGTTGCAGAAAACAAACAAGCCCTCTTTTTCTCAAAAGACAACATTCCTATCACATGAGATAACACTAGTTTTGATCTCATTGCATATGTTGCAAAGTGGTGATACTAATCCTGAAACTGTTTGCAGAAACATTTTGGATTTTGAGATCCCTATGATGCTGTGAAATGAAGGCCACAAGTAACACATACATTGGCAAAGAAGCCCCCTCTCCAAATTCACTTGTACCATGGAAATGGCTGAAATGAAGATTCTTTGCTTAATAAACAATAGTATCCTTCTCTAAAGATAAAAAAAATATTACTGTGTTTAAGAAGCCCTCAGCTAACAAAAGGCAGCGTGTTCAGCTTAGGAAAGTACAAATGTCTTTTTAGCCTACTGACAGATAAATAGATCTAGATTTTTTAAAATTATTTTGCCCATTTTTTATAAGGGCTGCGCCTCTCAGAGCTGCAGCAGAGAATCCACAATCCATAAGTGAAAGACAAGTTATGAAAGAGCTTTTAGCTCTGTGGTACTATTCAGATCCTTTTATTTAGTGCAAAAATTTGGAGTGGAATTGAAATTCTTATCTATTGTACCTCTGGAACAAGCATGCTTACAGCAATCTGTTTCATTCTCTTCTATGGGGAAGTGTAAAAATGTAACATGGAAATAAAATTAAGATCTCACTTCACTTAGTAATCCCAGTTTTTCAAGCTCTATGTAGATGCACTATTATAGACATTTTCTTCTATTACAAAGGTTTCATGACAGAAAAATTATAATTCCACTAGATAATTTTTGAAATAAATCAATATGGCTCATACATCAATGGCTCTATAGATAAAGTTCATCTTATTGAAAGGCATTTTCTTAAAAACACAGCATTTTGGGCCTGATGAATATTATAAAAGATATTTTAAAATTGGGGGGGACACTCCATTTGTGTTATATTACTAGACAACGGGAAAAAATTTGCAAATTGCAGAACCCACATACACTGTCATGCATAACCTCTTTCGAATGTCAGAGCAGAGTGGTGAATTGGTTAGGGAAGAAATGGTATTAAAATTCTATGGCAAATATCTCTCCTAGTTCTTGGTACTGGGACTGAAAGCTTTGAACTGAACTGTTGTCATCACAGTCACACAGCTGGTGAATTTCTTTTCTAAAATAATGTTGTTTCCCTACTGTCCACAATTGCCATGTTCCTCTTCAAAAAAAGGAAGAAAAATTATAAAAAATAACTAATTTCTGCAGCATAATATTTCAAAGCAACTCCCCCTCCCCCTCTCTGTGTCTTACACACACATCCAGAAACACAACTGACAAATACTTCTCCCAGTGATGTATTTTTTTCCTCCTCCAGAATCCCATCTGCATCTTGCTTGCTTATCTCCTAATCAGTTAAACTCACATTTCTCTTGCCAGGTTCTTCTCACCACCACAGAAGGTAGCTAGTCCTGCCCATCACTCTGGCTGTGTGTGATGTAGGATGGAGGCAACTCCAATGTCAGATCTCTGCCAATGGCAGCCTCTGGAGCACAACAAATTAGAGATCTCTATTTTTTAAAACTTCCATTTGAAAAAGTAACAGGAAGTCATCTCTCGAACTGGAGGAACCTTGTATAAAATACACATATACAAATTTTCCCAAACTACCAAGAGAACAAGGATGTGGGAATTCTTGCTTTGTCCAGGTGATATTTAAGCACAAAATGGGAGAAAACGGAAAGTTTTAAAATAATTTTTTTCTGGCAGATTTTAAGTAAAGAACTCATCTAACAGATGTCATCTCCCCTTTAAAACATGAAAGTTTAACAGGAAAATATCAAAATACTAATAAGGAAAGAGGTCTGGGTAGCATCTGAGCAATCACCACCACTGCACATGGTTGGTGGAAAGTGCAGTGGCAGCAACATTGACAAGAAAATAGAAAGTCTAATGTTGGAAATGTTACCAAGTGCCTAAAGTGATGTACTTATTTAACTTGTGAATATTTTTAAAGTATAATGAAGAGCAAAGGAAAATGGGTGTGGGGGAAACCATGCTCTGTACTCAGGTAAATGGCTTCTCATGTGACTTCTCCAGTGTCTGACAAAGACATTCTTGTAGCACAGAAGATAGAGATGTGGCTGAGAGCTAAAGGCAGAAAAGATGAGCACACAAAATATCACTGTTAGAATCAAGAAGAGAAATCAGCAACAGAAGCCAGGCTAGGGTAAGGTGCATGAAGATTTAAAAAAAAATGAAATTAAGAGCATACAGGACTCAAATTCCCTAGTCCTTTATTTTGTATAGATATTCAGCAGGGGGTAAAATACAGACTGAGTAAGAAATAGATGGATTAATTAAAGAGAGATCAGAGCAGGGCAATAAGAATGATAGAGAGTTTTGGGAAAATTGACCTAGAGGAAAAAGATTGTTCAAAACACAGACGGAATTTAAAACACCAAAGAAAATGCTAAGCAGAGACCCCAGTTACGCTTAAAAAAAAAAGTAAAAAATAGTTATGAATAGGAAGGGAATGAAATGCACTCAATTTTCCTTCTCAATCAGGCAAGAAATAACTAGGTTAAATTGTAGCAAATGAGGTTTAGATCAGATCCTATCTAACATCAGATGAGAATTTCCAGGACTTGGCATGTGAGGCTGTAAGGAATATATGAGTGGCTGAGAGTGCTTAGCCTGGGATAAAAGGAGAAGCCCTATATTATGCTCTCATGTGGATATTACTGTAATAAACCCTGTCAAGAAGGCAGAAAAGGTTCTTTACTTAAACTCTTTGTCCACATATACACACACATATTTTGCTTTCACTGTACTAAAATCAATAAAGAGCTATTTGATGAAAATCACAGAGGACTCAAGCAAAAGTGGTATTAAAAGCATAAGTTTCTTCAAACACATCCTATATCCTCCAGAGTTTCAACAGTATCTGTGTGCTGTACTTACTGTGGAATAAGTTATTGTTTTACGTAAAATTGCTTTCTGAGATCTTCAGTTTTTATAGGTTTCAAGATCAAAATTTAGCTGTTAAGGGCACCAGATCTTTCCTTTGTTAGAGTCACACACTTAAAAGAAGCTAGGAACTCAAGAGTAACACAATGAAAGACATCAGTGTTTTTGGATACCGGTAGTAGTTTGTTGACAGTGCTCCAGGACTTCACTGTAGAGTTACAAGGCCTGCCAGGTGTTTGGGGACGTGCATGTGCACTGTTTAGAAAATTCAAATTGTAGGTATCGAAGAAAATCTGACACATATTCGTATTCCCATTTTAGTTTTAGGAGTTTTATGAACAGACTGTGATAATCTCTGAACATAGGATAAGGAATGCAAGTGCAAGTAATCTGTTCATGTCCATGTACATCCTGATGAGACCTGAACCAAATTGTGGCCCAGCACTACGTCCCAGGCTGTAGATGTAATTTTACTTTTCTGTAGTCACAGGAAATAAAATGTGTGCGCACAGACCCTGACTGCAAAGGCTTCTGTTTGTTTGTTTCTGCATCAGGAATCTACTAATGAGTTTAGGAAATTAGGTTTTCTTTCATGTGACATATTGTCTAACAGAAATTATCCTTGGTACCTTACAAGTAATCTATGAAATGAATTAAGGAGGTAACATATAAAAGCTTTTGCCAGCAAGGCATGGTTTGTCCTATATGAATATTCCAGTGATCAGCTGTGATCCCTGTGTTTAAGAGAGAAAAGTATTTTACTGCAACACCAAGCTGAATAGTTTATATGAAAATGGAGCAAGTCGAACAAGATTTCTAAAAATTGGACAGCAAACATGCAAAAATTTTCACTTTGATTTAGTTTAAAAATTCTGTCCATACAAAATAGCATGTTTTGGTACACTACTGGATTATATCTGTTTTCAATTTTGTAAAGATAGCCTTTTTAACAACTAGCACAGCATTTTAATATCAGGTATTTGATACTAAATCTATTAAAATTAAATATTTTCACATATTCAAAATGTTTCTGTCTTTCCTGAGCTTAAACTCTTTTTTCAGTCTAACCTATACTAGTGATTATTAATTCCTTGCCTTTCTCCTTTCCTGCACTCTGTTAAGACATTCTCCATAAATACAAAACAATTGTTTCAAGATGTTAACTGCTTGTGTTGTATTTCCAAAGAGATTTTACACTTAGATTTTTATAGTGGGAGTTATACAATGAGAAGGGGGCTTTTCTTACATATCTGCCATGATTTAATGTGGACATGCCTCCACATTTCAATACTAGCATCCTCTTGTGCTTTCTCACCATCATTCTAAATTCCCCTCTTTCCCAAAACTCTAATGCACTCCTCTTTCCCAAATCATTTTTGTATTGTGCCTTTTGGATGTAATAATGCATTAGTAAGAGACATGAATTGTGTTTCCTTTCACAAGACAGACAAAAAACCACCCCCAGATGGAAAATCGGCATGGCAAACGGTCATCAATTCCCAGTCAAAACATCAAAGAACAGAAAATGTCAAAAAATGGAAGAATTGCAGAAACATTAATCTATTCCACAGCTTGGGAGTTTTAGAATGGATATTTTCAGTTGTCACAGAGTTCCATTATTTGTATACTTTACATTACACCAGTACTGGGATAATCTTGCAATCCACAGATCTACTAATATAAATCTATAGGTAACACCTCGACTGGGGGCAAAAAAAAGGCTTATCTTGAGTAGTTTATAAATAGGGTGTGTGACAGGTATCTGACCCAGTTTCCCCTGCCGGTTAGTGGCACGCCACTACATTTATATCAAAACATTGGCACTATCATGTCTCTAAGCCCACTGATCCTGAGAAGTCCCCTGAAGGTGTACTCCCAAGGAGCAGACACCACAGGTGTCATTCAGGGCAACTAAGTTTAGATGTCTTCAATGGAGAGGAACAGGCACCTTCAAGGTGTAATTAATTTGTTCTATTTTCCTCAGACAGATGAACTGCCACATACTAAGGTCTTGTTCCTACCCAGTCAGTTCATGTACATTGCCAACAGCTACAGTCAGTAAGTTTTTTCTTCCTCTCATGGCTCTGCAGTACAACCACCTTATTTTCCCTGGACTCCTGTTACCTTTCTCACCACCCACACCAACTTCTGCAGCAGCATAGACATGTTACTTCCTACTGCTGCATCTTCATAGGTGTCTCCAGTGCACTGCTCAGCTGTCTGGGACACATCACAGCAGCAGCATTTGATTCAGAACATTTTACACGGCCTTGGCTGCCCTCCATTTCCCCCATCCCACCTTATTCATTCTTCCTGCAGAGAAGATAGAGAGAAATGCAGATCTTTTAATAACAAAGCCTTCTCTCAGTGTCCTCCGTACTTTAAAAGGCCTCTTGATTTTGTTCAGTACTTTCTGTAATTTATTACTTGAATTCTTCTCTCCTGTGTATTTCTGAAGCTAATGATAAAATCCACAAATTCGCACAAGAACATTGACCTGGGGTGTTCTAAAAATCACAGCTTGCATCCTCTCAACTGCTGTTTCAGGACATTTATTAAATCCAATCTTGCCTCAGAAAGTCAGTTTCCAGTAGCAATGGCACTCACAGTACAACTTCAAGAACTCTCATGATGAAGGGCCAGGCTGTAATCTATAGAAAATCTGTAGATTGCTAAAGAAAAAAGCCATGGCCATCCTGATCTAGCATTGGTGACAACTCTGCTTCACAAAGTTGACCTTCAGACATGCCTTCCCACCAGCACTCTGGAGCTTCTCCAGATTCCCCAAAAAATGAGGTCACAGAACAGATTAACTTATGAGGCACAAAAAGACGCTGAAGTATAAAGATGAAAAGACAAATTTCTTGAGGAGAAGAACATGAATTTTGCATATTGCAAGACAAAGTATGGAGCCATGTTTTCCAGATGTACATGTCTCCATTTTGTTCTTCTCCTATCGACATTCTCAGTATGGAGGCTTTATTCTTTATGAAAAATTTTGAAGTTTAAACAGTTTAAAGAGAGGGCTTTTATACAAAAAATGTAGTCACAAAGTTCTTATATTTTAGTGCTTGACAGTGGAGGCTTAAGAAAGGGGAGCCAATCTTTTTATAAATGGAAGGGTCTATTTGAGTCTATTAACAAAAACAACAAGCTGTACCTAAGAAGAGTAGTAAGTAGAGTACCATGTTTCCTCCAAGAGGAAACAAAAGGGCTTTCACACTGCTTTGTCTAAAATGTACTTTTACAGATTCTTCCAAGAGCTTTCAGATAAGAAAATAAAAGACAATTCATGCACAGAAGAGAGTTTCATGAACCAGGTAAGACTTTAAACATGAAAAGACATGACTAATTGGCTGACAGAAGTTTCAGTCTATGTGGCTATCTCAGAAGCATTTTTCTCTCAGGTCAGGCTTTATTAAACTTCATTTACAACGCCACTTCATTACCACTCAAGCAGCAAGAAACAAATATGTAAATATGCAGCGGATAATTCTGCATTTCATTTGGGCCCAGAGACCCATAAACTGAAAGGTCTTTCTCAAGAAAATTGAGCCGTGAATTAATTTGACTAGTTCTATTTGTTCTGTTGCCACAACTAAAATACAGTTAATCCAAGACACAGAGCACCAATTCTACATTTGCTCCATCACCGAATTAACCTGTATAACAAAGAAAATCAGATAATGAGAGGGCCTGGAGTCCTTGTGCCAAGAGCAGTGAGAAAGGGAACTCTTCCTTCCAGATTCATGCTTCCCACTTGGCACTATTTTCAGGGGGCAGCCCCACACCACCTCAGACTTTAGGAGAAGATGTAAATGTCCCTGAGACTAATCATTACTATTTGTTTTAGAGGCATAATGCTGTAAATACTATCTTCTTGAAACAAGTTCAACACCAACACCATTAACATAAAATGAGAACACAAAGCCCACTGCTGGGTTTCTATATACTCTGTCTTTCTGTTCCCTACAGACAGCTTTAGATTTTTGCTTCTTAAGCCATTACTATAAAGGAGTGTTGCAGTAAACTAGTAACGCCACCTTTGGGCAATGAAAACTCTTACTGTGCATTAAGTGACTGTAGCCTTGTGCATTATGCTTATCCCCAATGCAGCTGGCAGGTGAAACAACATCTCAAAAATAATTGCAGTTAAAGGAGAATTATTGTGGAGGGAAAGGTGACTTTTGACATATAGGGGACATCTCATATATAACCACCATAATGTTTTCTTAACCTGTTGCCGGTTTGGTTTTTTCCTTCAAAAGATTTTTGACATTCTGGTTTGTGAATATTGAGGGCAATAAATTCCACGACAAGAAATTTTAGCCCTTCCTGAAAGAAGTATGTCAGGGGCTTTTTTATTAATTTTCGGTTATCTATGTATTTTCTATGTCACCTTCATATTCCTTGAAAAACCATAATTTTTTAAAAAAAGTAGATCAAGCTTTCAGGAACATTTTCTTTCTAGTCTACTAGCTTTACGAAGCCCTGTTAAAGGCGGGAATTTGTCAACTCAGAAACATATTCATTTGATATGAATATCCCTCAGATAATCAAGAAATTTATCTTTAAGAACTGCATTCTGAAATTTGAGTTCAGGTCCTATCTGTTCAGACTTTCCTTTATCTCCTCAAATTTTTCTTCTAAATTGCCATTGTACTGTACAGTGGACATAATATCTGAAATCTAAAACTTTTTCCCTCAGAAGTTCAGGCAGCTGGAAACTTTATTGTTTAGTGACCATGTTTTTTTTGTACAGAATACTCCCTGGAAAAGATATTGTTCTGTTTGTACCAACACATTTTTCTGTAAAACATTGCTGAAAAGAGACGCCTTTGGCAATGTGTGTCAGATAATAAGACCAGTCTGATTTTGACTTGCTCTGGATGCAATGGGATGAAATGAACAGCCCAATGTTTTAAATTAAATAGCTGGAAGCACTTTCATTTGTAATACTTGTGGAATGTTTTGCATTTCAGTCTGGTTCCATTTTTGCAGGCATAGTTTATGTCAGGTTGATGTCTGCAGCCATGATTTGTGGATACAATCAGACACAGTGCTTAAAACATTAAATAACAAACTGCACCTGTTAATAATGATATGTTATGCTGCTCATGAAAATACAGAGCCTACAGGCTGCATAATTTGTACTGTAAGTTCATTAGCTGTGGATATTTATATACTGAACAATAGGATCAGAAAAATGAGACTGAAACAACTTACTAGAGTCCACAAAAGCTATGGAATGTTTGGTATTGGTCACAGTAGCTACACCAGTGGTGGATGCCAGGTGCCCACTAAAGGCATTCCATCACTCCCTTTCTCATCAGGACGGGGGAAAAAATAGAAGAGGAAGCTCGTGGGTCTAGATAAGGACAAAGAGAAATCACCTACCAATTATCATCATGGGCCAAACAGACTTGACTTGGAGAAATCAGTTTAATTTATTATCAAATTGGAATAGGATAATGAGAAATAAAACCAAACCTTTAAACACCTTCCCCTAACCCTTCCCTCTTTCCAGGCTCAACTTCACTCCGACTTTTCTCTCTTTCCTCCCGACCCAGTGGCATGTAGGGACAGAGAATGGGAGCTGCAGTCAATTCATGGCATGTTGTCTCTGCTACTCCTTCCTCCTCAGGAGGAGGACTCCTCACTCTCTTCCCTTGATCCACTGTGGGGTTCCTTCTACGAGAGACAGTACTCCACTAACTTTTCCAGCTTTGGTCCTTCCCACAAACTGCAGTTCTTCACAAACTCCTCCAGCATGTGTCTCTTTCATGGGATGCAGTGTGTCTGGAACAGACTGTTCCAGTGTGGGTCTCTTGCATGGAGTCACAAGTCCTACCAATAAATCCACTCCAGCATGGGCTCTTTTCTCCAGGAGGCCACAGATCCTGCTAGGAGCCTGTTCCAGTGTTGGATTCCCACAGGCTCACAGCTCCTTTGGGCAACCACCTGCTCTGGTGTGGGGTTATCCACAGGCTACAGGTGGATATCTGCTCTCCTGAGGGCCTCCACAGGCTGCAGGGGCACAGCTGCCTCACCATGGTCTGCACCATGGGCTGCAGGGGAATGCCAGCTCCAGCAGCTGGAGCACATCCAGGCCCTCCTTCTGCACTGACCTTGGTGTCTGCAGAGTTGTTCCTCTCACATGTTCTCATTCCTCTCTTTTGGCTGCAGTTCTGCAGCAGGCTTTTCCCTCTTTTTATATACTTTATCACAGAGATGCTACCATTGTTGTTGACGGGCTCAGTCTTGGCCAACACCAGCTTTGTCTTGGAGCTGTGTAGCACTGTCTCTGATGGACGTGAGGCAAACTTCTAACAGCATCTCACAGAAAGCCATCCCTGTAGCCCCACTCACCACCAAAACCTTGCCATGCAAACACACTACAAGGTCTCATCTTCTCCGAAGACCAGGAAAGCCCAGTTTTGTCCAAGCACCAGTCTGGCCTAAAGAAAAGCTGTTAGCCATAGGTGGCACCCTGCACATTGCTTGACCTACCATGCACAGTGGGGATAATCACCACTCTCACAGTTATCCCAGTGCTTCCTAGCACATATCTCACATAGGCATGCTCATAGCTATCTTTCTGTCTGTAAAAAAGCTCAGAGGACAGCTGATATAATTTCAGCAGTGGAAGCTTTCCCTAGCCACCCTTTTCTCCAGTGGATAGGTGCTTTTGATATGTGTGGAGTAAGCTCTACATGACATGGAAAGGATATGAGCACCAAATAAAAACTAGCAGCCAGGAAAAGATTTTCCAGCTGACCTGCAGCTTGCTCCTGGCTACCACACAAACTCTCCTGGCAAGTTGTAAAATGTTAGTTTACCATAGACTAACTCTATAGAGCTCTGTTGACCACAGACATAGGCACTCCATTTTAAACTGTACACCTGGTTGATTAAATTAACACCTGCAGGAACAATAAACTGCAAAAAAGCTACTGTTATTTCAAAAACTGGATAAACTGAAGTCATAACTAAAAAAGAAACTTGGAATCAACTATAAAGGCACTGAGGTTTTATTGTGCCCTGCTCAGAGAACCAAATTACATAAGCTACATTTATAAAACACCTTTTCCAACTCAGATCTGCAAGTGCCACTTGGGGTCTGGAAGTCAGCTTAATTCTTTTCTACCCATGAATCACAATCAGAAAAAACATTTATGTAACAGAAATATCGCGAACAATTGCAGTGGTGACGCACAAACCAGAAAAAAGCAGAGCAGTTTCTCATAACTGTTTTGCCTCTGCAGTACTAACAACAACAACAACAAAAAGGAGTAGATGTCATTTTTTTTCCAGAAAGATGATAGTATTTGATTATGACAGAAGCAATAGCTGTTGATTATAATATCTCTTTCACATCATCACTTTCTGAACACAGTTAGTGCTTGGAAATTTCAGTCTTTGAAGTTCTTAGCTTTTTCATGTTCTTTATTTCTAAGTTTTACCTCACTTTGACATGGTCATAAATCTGTTTTCCTTTTACACTCAGGGATGTGCTAAAAGTCACGGATATACTCTGCGTGCTCTTTCTGTCATCTGTAATTTCTCTCAACATTCATCATCTTGAAAGCAGACTCCAACTTGCTGCTAAATATAAGTATCTTACTCAATACATGTCTCTAACTTCTTATGCCCTGCCCCATCAGCACGAAGTTACAGCCACATTAAAAGGAACTGCTTTGCAGAACTATTACTAGCTCTTCAGAAACCTACCTACATCTGCTTACAAACTTGAAAAGTCATGAAAAAATAGTATTCTGTAATTATATTGCATCAGCTACTGAATAATATTTCAAAAGATAACTTCTAGGGCCATGTTAACATAACTTAAGACTCAGAGAATACCCACTAGTAGACATTTGTTCATACAACATAACTGTGATTTTCTTTCTTGTCCTTTTTGGTTTTCCCCAGAGAACACCTACTGTATATTTTCACTGCCTATTGTACACACCAGCTGTGTTTTTGCTGCCAGATGTTGCACCAGAAATGTCAGCTGCTGCTTGAGGCAGGGAGTGAACGCAATTAGAGGTGCCCTGGTGACAGCTTGACACTGATGGTGGCAAAGTTTAAATTTTTAATCAGGCATATAACACAAAAACCCACACAACTTGGATTCTTCCCAAAAACTGGACCAGCACCACACGAACATCTTTTATCAGGGAGACAGATGTAAAGATCAGTGTGCCAGCAGAAACCCAAATTAATTGGCTATTATTTGTAAAATATCTGAAGCTAGATCCTGAAGCAGATTTTGCATGCAGTAGCTGTAAGGAGACCTGCCTTCCAAGCAGTGAGGAATGCTATTGGTTTGAAGTCATTAATTGCTTTTACACTGAGACATTAGTTACCATAAATATAAAAAATATACAAAATAATAGGCCTGAATAGTATTTTCACTACTTATGTCATTAGTTCCCATTTACAACATTTCTATCACACACTTTCTACTAGTCAGTCGAATGCTTGTTCAAGTAAACCGTATGAAATCAACTTACAATCTAAAAATTAAAAACTTTCAACACAATCATGAATCATAACATAACAAGTACATTTAGTAGTAGAACTACTCTGTATGACTTACTTTAGTCAAGAGAAGCAGAAAAACCACAAAAATTAATGCCAAGTTCAAACTAAATGTAGTCTGTTCCTAGAGCTACAGGATCAGAGCCTAACACATCATCAGATTCATTTTGGATACTCTGTAAGATGAATTTCTTCTTTTTCTCTTGTACAACTTACACATGCAAGTGTGGTCTGTGTTTGTTCATCCAGCATAAATTTCTAACCTCTATCCTACATTTGCACTTCTTTACAGTGCAGCTTAAAGAGTTTGCAAGTGAACAAGTAATACAAGTTAGCTGCTCCATGCTGGTTACCTCTGTGCATGACCTATTATCACGGTATAGTCTGCAGGATCTTACTGAAAGATATCTGTAATATTGCATTCATGTAGCAGAACTGTGTAGATACTCTTGACAGAAATTTAGTTCTACCTGGTCATTTAGAACAGGTAAACAGTAATTCATGCTGCAGGAATAAATTGAGATAAGGGTACTTTTCCAGATTTTAGCCAAGAGGTTGAATTTATAAATATTTATTCTTGTGAAAAATATCATGGGCTCAAAGTAATTCTGACTCTTCATTCCCTCTTGAAAAGACAGGTTTTCCAGAAATTGCTGGGTCAGAGGGATGAACATTTAATTTGGAATGACAGACACTATCTATATTTTCTCTTCACAGAAAAGTGACCACAAGTAATTCTCTTCTGCATGCCAGTGAGTTGATCTAAATCTCAAGTTTATCTTCTACTTAGATAAATATGAAACATACCATCAGAATGTGGACAGTAGCACCCTGTCAACCTTTTGCCCACCAGCTCTGGAAGGGATGAATCTCATGTGATACTTACAGATGGTATCAGCGCCTACAAACTTGCAATGTGGTTGGTACCTCATCTCCCATCAGAACATACTCCACTTGGAGACTGTCCTCTCAATTTCCCCCACACATAAGCCTTTTTCAAAGAGTATTAAAAAATGAGAGCAGCAGGGTCATTAAGGATCCCAGAGCCAGGATATCATGGTTACTTATCTCACTTCTGAGACATTGAAAAAGAGGATAAATCAACAAATTAAATTTTACATCTGACTGAAAAGAAAATACAGTCTCTTTTCCTGGAGTGACCTACATTTTTGACTGACTTATTTGAGCATCTCTACATGTGATCACATGTGTTGGATGTGGTCTGGAAGTGTCTGGCTGTGACAGGGTCAGCACACTTGTCCTATCCAGAACCAATATACATGGAAAAGCAGTGAAAAGAGTAATAAAATTGTGCTGTACCACTTAATTAGTATTCACTCTTAGACCTTTGTTTTCAATTTAAAATCTTCACTATTTAATTTTATTATTACTATTTTTTATTCTTTCACTCTTTAAAAATGTTTTAGCGCTATTTTTTCTCCTCTATTATTTAATTATTTTTATTTTTTCATTAAAATCTCCATTATTTTAATGATCTGTTCCTTGGTCTGACACCCCCTTATTCTTTACTACTGTATATACTGAACACCAAACCTGGCAGAACTCCCAAGGCAGAGTGGTGTAGTACAGTTGAAGAATGTGAGTGTGAATTCATTGGGGAATATCTGCAAAACATTATCACTTTTTTCCAGAGTCAGAAACATATACCTGCTCAGACTTTTCTCAGGTACATTATCTTGACGTAGTGTCTGAAGTTATCTCAACTCTTGTGAATTCATTTCAGATTCACTTTCTCATTTCATGCTGCTAAGTGAACACCCTGCTCCCTGCATTCAGTACTTCCAGGGAATTTCACTGTGTTGTGCTTGTCAGCGAGGCACTGCCGTGCACTTCTCCCTCCCTGCAGTGAGGAATATGGGTTTGAAATTGCAGTGTGGATAGCTCTGTAAGTTTTCCTCTCTGCTGACGGTTTCACATAAAAAAATCAGGACTAACACTATCTAATGCCAAGATATGAACAGCTGGTAGTCAAAGGAGAATGAACCAACAACCACACAAAATCCACAGAAGGTAAAAAGTTTCTCTCAGTCCAACAGCTACTCTACCTATTGCCTCTGGATATGTTCTGTGGCCAAAGCCACAGATAATTTTCTCCTCTCATCTGAAAGCAAACTTTTTTCAGTGGAAGCAGTATATTCCATGTGATCAACTTGAAAATAAACCCTACAGTTGAAATTTTCCAGAATTTATATTCAGAATAATGTGTAGTCTTAAAAAAAGGAGAAGTAAAAATAATGAGAAATAATCTAGACCCTAGGTGATCACTCAGCTTAGTTTAAAGCTAAATGTTATGCTGTACTGCTCGTAATCTCTGAGGATGGGGGAGGGAGTGTTCTAAGAATGTACATATTTCCTTCAGGATTATAATTAAATTAAAAACTAACGTGATCATAAAATGTACATGCTAGGGTTTAATTTTAAATCTGAGTCACATGTTAAAAAAGATTGCTACCCTAGATTTTAAAAACATTAACCTCAGTCATGTAGCATAACCTCATTTTGATCATTCTGAGTTTAGAAAATGTACAATTACTGATGCTGGCAAGAAGTCACACCAAGGGCAAATGAGATTAGTAAGAAATAAAACTGCATGTCACTAATGAAATAGAAACTGAAATGAATAATCAAATTGGCAGATCATTCATGCCATCTAGGCAGCAAAGCCCAAATAATGATTTTGAAAGCCAAAAAAACATCTCTAGCAAGCACTTAAATCATCAGTTTGAAAAAGTTTTCAGTGCAGAATGTTGCAATAAGTTTCATAATACTCAAAATATAAAGTGATTTCATAGTTTTCACTGCTGACCTTAGCACAGTAATAAATCTTAAAAAACCACGAAGTAGGAAAAAATTTATTTGAAACCATTGGACATATATATTAATAGAGAGAATTCATTCCCTGTTCATTTTCTACACTGCCTAAATTTCAGAGACTTTGTCAGCTTCTCTCGTGGTGGAAGAAGGGCAGAATTCTAGGATGTAAAGATGAATAGTTGCAGCAACACTCTCATGTTCTTGGATGTTGGGTTACAACTCCTATAGACAGTAGCGAGTATACAGGAAATGTTATAATGAACAATCTCTGGCATTGAAAGCATTTAGCAACTACTGCAGCACTGAAGATGATGACTTTCAGCTTCTTTGAAGAAATGGTTTAGGGTAACTCTTTGGTATAACCAGTAAAATACTCTTACATGCACCAGTACCCATGGTTCAATGGAAAAAAATTAAAGAAAAGAAATATTTTCATTTTTCTGTAAGGGCTTCCCTCTTTTCCTCCCTAGTGCTCTCCAAAGAGGTATGCACACAGGCAGAATATCTACACATGTACCTAGAATTCAGTGAAAGAAAGGGAGATAATGTGTAGCACCTACATAATTGATCAAAGCCTGTATCCTGGAAATTCCTCTTCTGTTTCCATCAGTTGCAGCATGACAATGCATATTAGCATGAGTGTGAGTCCACCAGGCACAAATAAAAATAAAACTCAGCAATACTTGTTCTGAATGAAAGTGGGGCTTAAGCCCCGCTTAAGCACATTATCAACGTCAGGAAGATCTTAGGCTTGGCAAAAGAGATATGGTATCTTTAAACCTTGCTCCTGCTACCTAACATATCAATACATTTTAGACACTTTGCATTAATTTCCACACTCTTGTCCATAGATATAAATGATTCCTATGTACTCTCCAATTATATCTGTGTTTAGGATTAAGACAGAAGGAGAAACTTTAAGCTGTTTTCAAACTACTAAAATACTTCTTATGTCCCTATGACTGAGCTGATTGGTAAAGGAAGGCAGGGATCTAGTTAGGTCTCTGGAAAAAGTAACAAGAGCCTCAGCAAACAGTGGAGCACGTACCTAGAAGAAAATGTAGATGCAGAAATATGGATTGCGCTCAGTAGAATTCAGGCCATTCAAACCCAGCATTTGTTTTTTCGTATTGCACAGCACACTGGATGAAATTCTGTGGCCTACTTGTGCATAAGGTTGAAAAAGATTACTGTAATGGCCTGTTTTGGCCTTCAGTCCCTGTGTCTGATTTTCCTTTAGGCTACACTTTTGCACAGCTCTGGCCTATATTTGGGCATGCTTACAAGCATTTTTCTACTGCGACAACAGAGTGAAGGAGTTTCAGAGTAAACAAACCATACCCCCAGATTCTACACAGCTTCAAAAAGAAAGCTTTTTAAAGGAAGATCTCTTACTTCTTTTTCCATTTGAAGTCCTTCTGCTCTGATATTTCTCTCAAATACTTCCCTCTTCTCTGTCTGTGGATTAGATTTTCTATACACAAGGATGTAGTCAATCCGACATTTCCCATCTCTAAAATATAGTCCATTGGTTTTGTTCTTGTCAGGTACTTCCTGTAAAGAGAAAATCAGGCAACTCAGTAGTGTTAATTTGCCTTGGTAATTGCTGCATAGCTGTTTGCATCATCAGTTTTCGGTAATACTCCACAGCAAAGATAAGGAATCACAACAAGCTGTTCAAGATTTAGGCTCTTTACACAAAGTGCTGCTGACTTCATCTGAGAGGAGCGCAGACTTCCCCACTTAAGAGGCATCAGGAGGTCTTAGGCAAGTGTTTGGACATTCAGGGATGGGATAGGAGAGAATAGAAAACACAAGACTCCTCCCTCACCTCTCTCCATGAGGTTAGGAATAACTTCTTATAAAATAGACCAGAGAATAGTGTTACTGAAGTGTAAATTTAAAACTAAGAGCTTAATATGGCTGCATGTCTTTGCACATGTGTAAAGAGTAAACAGTGTCATGAACATTTACTGTAGTGAGAAGCAGTAAAACCTGGCACAGAGATTCTCATTGCTTTGCATCATAAGACACAGACAATAATATGAAGTCTCTGTGCTGACCTCACCATACCTCATCAAACTACCTACAGAATATTCCTTGCTTAAGGAATAGCTGATGATGGATTTACTTGGATTTATTTGGAAAGAATTCCTGGTGTTTGGTGTAGCAGCACAGAAAAGCAATAAATCCTCTTTCTTTTCTATTAAAAAAAAAAAGAGAAGAACAAGCCTGTTCAAATCTTTGGTCTCACAGAAAAACACAACTTGATTTCACTGTCAATAAGAGGTCAAACAGGTCACTCTCCTGAGATACACTGGTCTTTTTCCAGTAAGTCATGTAATGAAATTCTCTAAAGATCCTCCTCACAATTTAACACTATTTCTACGTAATACAACCCCTGCCCAGGGTTTAAGCTTTCACTTTCAGGTAAGATGAAATTGCACGGTAGTTTGCAGGTTGGAGTGTTTCACACGGGAAATGTATACTGTGAAGGATCCACGGGAAAAAACAGCTCACCCCTCTGAGCAGTATAAAGGGCAGGCACCTTCAGGAGCCCCAAGATCAGTCCAGCTCTAAGCTGAAGGGAAGGTTAAGCTAATTTACCTCTGTTTTTCCAACACTTGCTGCACTATTCCTGCCCAAAATAGCCCTGCCCTATAATGTACAAACAAGTCTCTGAAAGAAAAAGAATATTTTGCCTTTCACTACTGGGTGAAGGAAGGAATTTTCGTAATACTTTCTCCATAGGAGAACTGCTTCTGAATTTAAACCGCAAAGTGAACATTATAGTAGGAAAAATTATTTTTATAGGAACCCCCCCAAATCAATTTTCCCATTCAAAGAGTTTAGTGAAAGCTACCGCTCTGATTCTCAGTAGGCATTTTGATTTAATGGAAAAAGCAATGAAATGGTCCATCCCAATTGTCCCATCCCCTTGGTACATCCAGTTCACTAAAGGAAGAAGGGGTTTTTTCTAACATTCTTTCATTACAGTGCCTAACTCCTGCCACACCTTAGTGCAGATTTGATGCAGTGGAACAGTTCTTAGAGCCCAAAAAGAAGGCAAGAACACAGATTTAAGCTCTAAGGAAAAAAAACAGCAACAAACTATATCTATACTACATACCATGCTGATAAATGATATTATCAAGATATGAGAAGTACTTTTAATATAACATTAAATGTGAAGACAGCTCAGAAGCACATTTTATTTTTTTCCATTAAAAATGTCTGTTCAGAAGACATAAAAATTGCCCAATAACCCAAAGGGCATAAGGTTATTTAAATAAAGGAAGGATGTAGCAGGAGATTTAGAGGCTGTGGGTCAGCTTGGGGGATCTGTTGTGATTTCCAACCCTCCTGGCAAGCCTTCTGTTCAGTAGTCAGAGTCAACACATATTTTAGCAAGTGGCATAATAGGAAAGGGACTGTAGTGCAAAACAATTCATGCTGAGGATCTGCTGTCTATGCCATGTGGGCTTAAGGGCCCACTCTAGTCTGGTCCAGAAGACTCACTGAATTTACATCCTTAAGGAATACAGGTTTAAAATCCAGCACTACTCTGGACTGCGAAGAAATCATGGGTAGGGGAACTGAGAGATCCACTTCAAATGTACACTCCTCATCTGAACTCAGGCTCATCCTGAGAGTACTGCAAGGAATGTGTCCTTCTCTGCATGCAGTAGTGACACCACTGGAAAAATAGATTTGCCCCTTCCTACATTTCTTTCTCTGCAGAAAAATGGTTTGCCCTGCACTGGCTCATCAGTGAATGCAGAACCTTATATAAAAGAGTATCTATGAGATTTAGCTGAGGTATTTGACGTGTGGGACTTCTTCCACTACAAATATGACTTCCTGGGATAATTACTTCTCTTGAACTTGTGAAACACAATCAATTACAGTCTTGCAATTTTTCAGGAAGGTGGTTTGGAAACCCTTATCTGTACTTGAAGATCCTTTTCATTTTAGGAACAGTGTATGTCAAATCCAGATAGATAAACCCTATTAGACTGGTATGGCCTCTGGCAAGGAACCCTTACTCTGGCCCTGTGTTACAGACTCTAAGGCAGTTTTATGGACAGACCCTGGACTTGCAAGAACTCTTGAGGATCTAACATGAAGTAGAGACAATCAGGGCTGGTTCAGCAGTGTCAGCTGCAGGACTTCTACATCATCCAAGTATTACAGGCTAGTGCTATTCCAGACAGAAATTTGTCCTACCTTCCACCAGATATTGCATCTCCCTTAACTGTGTTACGACATCAAAATTCAGTTTTCCTAAACTGATGAAAAAAAAATGTATAGAACTAGGTCTGACTGCTGTTTTTGGTGAAAAAGTGGAGTACTCACATATGTCAAACCTCCATTCCTTCCTCTAAAAAAGGATGCTGGAAAAAAGTAGAACAGTGAAGACTTCACTGTATTAAGATGCTTAGCATTTCTGTTTATCTTTATGACTGTATTGTAATATGTATTTTATAATTTGGACTTGTTTTCCCGGAAATACAGCAGTTTTTATATTTTTAGGTGCTCAGATGGGAACCATCAGCATTCAGACATGACTCATACACATGCACATGCTAGGAGAGCTTTAGGCCAAAGGGCTTGCCCATATATGCATACAAACCATACAACATCTGAACAGCGTATCTTTTCCTACTAGAGTTTATCAGGGACCAAGTACTTTGAAAATTTTTTTTAGTAGGCTGCAGCATCCCTGAAATCCCATTAAGACTTTCAATTTTCATCTTTCTCCCCTCATGTTATACCTATACATGACTTACATTCCTGTTTTCCTCAGATATGGTTACAAAAAGAACCCTTAAATCTGTTCATATTCCTCAAAGGTTTTCCCCTTCCCTTTAAAAAAACAAAAAAAAGGACACATCTAGGGAAAAAAAGGATTTTGAGGTATTGTTTTTTCAACATTATTACAGTAACAGCAGCATGTCCTTCTGATCATTTTCTGTCATTTTTTCCTCTTTAACTTACAAAAATCATGTGCCCTTCACCTGTTCCTTTTTGCTAAAGACCGTATGGTACATGGTCCCAAAATGCAATGTGGGAATATTGTGTCAGATTAACCTAAAATGGTGCAAGCAGGCAAAGAGAGTCCTTTATAAGTTGTATGGGAAGCTAGGGAAGAGCTATGATTAAGGAAGATGAAATTGTGAGCAAGGTCAAACATATTCAGGGTGCCCTGAATTTTGTTGCTTTAATTATCTGCCTAAGCATTCGAGGAGTGCAGCTCTGCAGGGGCTGAATTTCTAGAACAAAGAAAATCTCTGACTCTCTCCTCAGCAGCGTTGTACACAAGAACTTGCACCACAAAACCCTCTAGCTCCTGAAAAATACATAATCCCTAATTGCGTCTTCTAAACTCTATCAAAACTAGTAAACAAAAGAGGGTCAGAGCAGGGCCCTCAGCAATGTCCTGTGGTTTTCCTCTGTTTTTAATTACTAGCATGGTTCCTGGCAGCTCTGATCTGTGCCAGTCAGCCTTCTGCCAAAAATTCCTCAGGCACAACTTGCAGGTAACATCAGACCAGTCCAGTAAGTAGCTGAGATTGTAGCCCCATTCCTGAGGTGGAGAAAAGGAGAGAAGTCCCTGGTCTCTTCACTTGCTGAGTAAACAGCCCTAGCATCCATGGGTGGCAGGGCAGTGGCAGGCAAAATTAAAGGGCTTTTCTTAATGTTCCTTTCTTCACAAAAGACACGAAAAGAAAATAAGACCCAAATTTTCATCATGGCACCAGGATGCCTTGCCTGCTTTCAGACAGATTTTTAAAGGGACTGTGTGCTGAATGTTTCCTCCCTGGTTTGTTCTCTGAATCACCCTTCTGCACCATCAGGTCATTTGCTCTTCACTGGAAGGGAATGTGTCTCATAACTGACACTCAATGCTTCTCAAGGGAGTTTTAGATAAATCCCCTCCACACTCTTTCCCCTTAAAGGATTAATATGGGGGAAACTCTGCCAGCATTTTCAGAAGTAGTGAAGCCTTAGATTTGTATAGATGTTTCACTGAGGATGCATGAAATCAAAACTTGAATTTGAGATATTTTGTATTTCAGCATTATAATCTTAGAATAGAAAATCTGTTCTTATGGGAAAGATTAGACACAAGTTGGTGGTAGAGAATGAGATTTTAAATCAAATTACATTTATTCATTACAATGGGCATGAATAAATATTATATTAATAATTCTGTGCGTCCTTACCTCTCCCACAACTTCCAGCCTGCTGGCATCATCAGAAGTACTGGTTAAGTTACCATGGTGAAGCAGGGAATCATCATCTTTGGAAGGGCTGTTCACACCTTCTAACTCATCAAAAAAAATGTTGACATCCTTAGCTACTAAAAAACAAAAATAAAAATATACATTCAAATCACCACTGCACCAAACAAGGACATCAAGTATAACCCATCAAAATTTTCACTTTTTATCTCTAGTATAAGTATATACCATGTTAATTTTAAAATCTGATGATCACTGTTGGACTGCTTTCTTCACCAGTGAGCTACATAAAGATTTAGGACACCACAACAACTCTCAGGTGAAAAATAAGCAATCTGCTCTTGCAATAAAACAGATATTAGCTATCTTCCCACCTTCTATTGGGGCAAATGTCTTAAATGACCACCTTCCAGTTTAGCATTGTCTCTGAAAGTTTCTTATTATAAGGAGGCAGAATTTTAACCTACTATACAAAGTGTGAAGTTTGAAGTTGTACAGACCTGTGGGGCAGTCAGCAGCAAATGACCTTAAATAAATACTGCTTTATGAAAGGTTTTGAGTAAACGAACCTGGGCAGATGTTTCTCTTTTCACAGTTTGGCATGTTTTGATGCATATAAATCTGACACTTTCAGATCCACCTACCACACAGCCATCAGTCGTGCATGAAGCAATTACTTGTATTTACAGATTTAAGCTGTAAACCAGCCCTGATAAAAATATATATATATAAAGGGCCTGGAGTAGCTGCCAAATGGGAGGAGCAGGTCAGGTAGGTTCACTCTGCACTACATGCTCTACAGGTACATGATCTCCTTGTGTGCAAGGAGAAGAAAAATCCCTTAGCTGAGGATCACACCGCAGCTGTGGATGGACTTCAACACTCCAACCTCATGCCTCATAGGCAAAATCCAATATTATGACAGTAGAGTTATAATTGTTAGAAGGGACTGCTAAAGGTCCAAACTTTGGCAGTCAGTTCTTCCACTGACTACAGTGGCACCAAATATCTGATAGTCTTGATGGAAATTAATCTAACCCCCTAACCCTATTCCTGTTTTTTGCAAGCTTTACTGACTTTTGGAATAATTTTTCTTTTGTGCAAACAAACTCCTGTTGCTTTTGCTTGTCCTCAGCTCCCCTAACTCTGAGACAGGCAATTGTAATTCCTGTTGGTGAGAATCTATATTAACAGTCAAAAATCTCTAATTGCTGACGGCAGCTTAGTTCCGTTTCTAACTACTGGCTGCAGGTGTAAAAATCCATTCCCTCACTGTGGAGAGACTGGATAGCTGCCAGAAATTAACAGCCACTTACTGTTCCCAGTCATCATGAGCATTTTGTGACCTCATTTACACCTTTCCCTTCTTCAGGGGTCATAGCCCAGTTTAAGAATTCTTTTTAAAAATCACTGATGACACCAACTCTCCAGTCTCTGTAGGTGGCCTATTTTTCACGTTCACAAATAGGAAAAATCTTATCCATAATATTCCTCCTTAATACAGATATGTGTTTCGATTTAAATATACTATTTCCTTGTCAATCATGAGCAAGGGGAGAAGGTTTTTCCCTTTTTGTATGTGTCTTTTACAGTATCTAAAGTTTATTATTACATCTGCAGATAATAAAAAAAGAAAACCTTATCACAATATTCAAGAATCCCTAATCTTCATTTTCATGCATAAAATAGGAACAAGGTCAATGAAAGACATGTATTTTTCATTGCAATATTTTTGCTTGGAAAAGGACTAGAAATTTCAGAAACAACAGAGAAGTCCTCATGTCCAAATAAATCCACTCTAAATACTAGGCTAATGTGCTAACCTAAGCAGCATAGTTTGTAAGAGAGATTCTGAGCTTTTGGTGTTGTTTAGTTCTATGTGATAAGAGCCTGCAGCTCCTTGGTGTCACTGTGGGTGCATCCAATTTGTCCCAGGGCAAACCACAGAAGCTTTAGAAGACTTAAAAGGCAACAAATAGGCTCCAGTTCATAGCACATGCAGCAGTAATATTATAGATTTCCCCCCACCTTCATCCATTTCAATCCACGAAAATCATACGAGAGATGTTTATAGAAGAGAGGGGAGTTGCCACAACACAGCACAGCCTAACCCCATGCCCTTTACTACCCTTAGTCTTTCAAAAGTCAAGACTGAAAACATTCCACCGTGTTAGATAATAATTTGGATTTAGATCATGACCAGATTTTGCATACATGTTCATATGAGAAGAATTGATCTCAATATTCAACAGAAAGAACAACTGAAACAGAAAACATTTCGAATGACTTGCACTTCACTGAATTGAAACCCATCAGTGCCTCCATGACAGTGACACATGAATTTGTATACAATCAACACCTCAATATAACCTGAAAGCAACTGTGGAAAAGAAACCCCAAACAATTATATAGTGAAGCTTTCTGAAGATTATTCAAGATACACATATCTATTGTGGACAGGGTCAATGAAAGCTGTAAAAATGAAAGTCCTGCCTGTTCGTTATACTCGAGGGAATTAAAAATATCTTTGTTCTGACATTAAGACTGCCTTCGTATAAAAGATGAGTCCTCTGAGATTCTAGAATTGCTGCTTCTTGAAGTGCTGGTAATGCTTTGGGTTGCAAAGTACATCGTTTTTAAGGGGATGTTTTAAGACACAGAACTTGGTACATAAGACAGAGAATGTGTCTAGAGGCTTGAAACACAGAATTACTGGATTATCTTGAGGACTAGTGAGGAGCCAAAAAAAACACCTTATTTTAAGGTCACTTTAAAATACAGTCCGTCTCAGCAGTGAGGAAGTTGTGGAAGCAGTGAATCTCAGCTGGTTAGTGAAATTAGCTACCAGAACTTTTTCAGATTGCCTGCAGTGGAAAATTGCTTAGATCACAGATACTCAGATAACTGGTGTGTAGGTTGGTCACTACAGAAAATATGGGCCCCTGACATTTGCTGAGATAATTTTTCTACCCCAAGCTTCATTATATTATTTTAAAAGTAAAATAATAAAATATTGTTCTACAAAACCAAATAGATCATTTATATAACAATTCCTGTTTGTTTTACATATGTAATGGTGATGATACTTCCAAGATAACTCTCATGTTGCTTGTAGGTAGCTCAGACCTGTCACTCCAATGGACTGAACACCTACATGGCCAAATGTTTTTGTCCCCTTCAGACCCTGACATGTATACCCACAAATGTCCTTAACAAAATGATATATAATGGCCTTATGATATATATAAATGTTATTTGGGAGACAGACTGGTGCTACTGTACAGTCATATATTTTTAAGCAGTGAAATGTAGCAGGAATACAGAGCAGTACATGCATTGCTACTGGAGATATTAAGAATTCTCCCTCTGGTTTTAGATCAGCTTAAATATGCAAGCTCTTTTCTCCCCCTCATGTTCTATTTTGCAGAAGAAAAATTAAAATGACTTGATAATTCAGAATCCCCCGAAGAATAAAATAAAAAAAAGTGGGTATACAAATATTTTTATCCCAAATATACTAGAACTACATATTCTGAAAACTGGATGTTGAGAAATTCTGAGCAGGAGTCCGTGCACAATCACAGTGGGTCCACAAGCCACTTCAGATCAAGAGGATGATATAAGGTAGGACTGAAAAACAAGATACGTCCTTTAACTTTCTGAAGGTGGGTGCTGAAACTGAAGAGCCTAAAAATAAGAATTTTCATAAAAAAATGGGGCCTGACTATGTTATTGTGTGAGAAGATGGAAACATGCTCAGAGATCATGTTTCTGTTCATTAATTATCATTTTATTAGCAAAAGTCAGTCCAAGCTATGAAGTATACTATCACTTTGGATAATGATAGCTGAAGGTCAATATTCCAAAACTTATCTTAGCAAGAAAAATGGTTTGCTTTCTAAAAGCATCATTAGAGTCTTTTAAATTATCATTCAATGCTAACAGCTGGGAATAAAAGTAACAATCACTGTTCAGAGCAACTACCCTAGAAAGAATATTTAGACATGTTTATCCCAATCAGATGATATTCAAAACCGATTGCAGGTGATAACGCTTCCCTGGACACACAACAAGCCTCTGCAAAGTGGGTTGTACAGTCACAGTATTCCTTTTGTCTTTGCTGGAGCAGATGTAGCTAAAGGACATAGAGGTTAACTTCCCAACAGCATCTCTCTCTGGTCTGAATAAAGGAAAATCAGCGTCTCCAAGGCTGTAAAAGCTGCATACTTCTCAAATGGCTTCTGCATAATCCATAAATCAAAATGTTAATTCTTGAAACACTCCCAGCTTGAATTGTTTATCTATGTTTAGCCATTTTGTCTATTCACCTCTGAAAGACTCTACAGTGCCTTTTCATCCTCTCCAGTCTGCATCCCAGCCTCCCCCAGGCCTGTATCTGGGCTGTGCTGGTATGGAGAAGGGAGAAAAAAACCCCTCACATTAAGATTTCCTGACAAAAAAAGCTTTTTAAATCAGAAAACATGCAGTTCACCCTAAACCTGTAGTTTAAGTCATAAGGTAATTAAATTTCAAATTATTACCTCCATCATCATACTAACCTGAGCTTTCCTTCCACCCCCAAACTAATACCACCACTAAACAGCCTGATTCTACTATTGTGTGGTTCCTTATTCACACTGCAAAAATCAGGCAGAGTCTGCATTTTTACACATTCTTATTCATCCTTTATCACTCTAGAATGTAAGCTGCTGTTTGTCACTCTAGAAAATTGCTACACCAAACACCCAGTACAAAATCAAACTGGGAAATAAGGAAGTCAGGAAGCCATGGCTTGCATTTTTATTCTCGGTCTGCGTAAGAGTTTTCAAATTCTTATGAAAAATTCACACTGAAATTCTGGATTCTTTGGATTCCAGAATTGTGTCAGTTTTGGTGGGGTGTGGGGTGTGTGTGTCTTCCACTCTCTTTAGCAGGAGTAGCACGTCTTCTAGCACAAGCCTTGAGATCATTCTTCAGTTGGATTTAAGAAGGGTGAACCAATTAATTCTTAGTCCACAGCCCATTACACATAGAAAATGATCATTTTGTGAAGCATCTAAGACATGCAGACCTTCACTTGTTGTGACAACCTCATGACTTCTCTCAAAAATTACCAGCTGCAAAAATGAGGATACACCCCAACACTTTTGGAAGAACTGGAACTTCAAGTCCAGTCTTCAAACCCCGACTGCAGCATTTTAACAACAGTATTAGTTCACACAGCCACTCAGGAGTGCAAAGAATGGATTAAAGTAACAAGAATCTTACTATTTCTGGTTATGTCTGCATAGAAAATATCTACTGCTGGAATCCTTTGGCACACAGCAATTCAAATCTTACTATGACTTCTCTGATAGCAAAATATTTCTTACTAGACTTCAATAGTCCACTGAACTTCCTGAGAGATTTTAATAACAGATTATCATTCAGTTCATCACTTTGTGTGCCTTCAGTTATAATTTCAATGCATATTAATTGAATCTGCTACCATAAACACAATTTTGCACCCAAGGAAGAACTTACTTTCTTGAATTGCATTAAGAATTTCTGAAAAGTCCACATCTGTCTTCTGTATGTCTGGTTTTATCCATATTTGCGTTTCCAGCTGGTTAACCTGCAAATCCTCTCTTCCTTCTGAAGAAATTGAAGAGATTGATGGGGTTTGTGACAGTGCAGTAGAAAATCCAGCCAATGGGCTTCAGGTGAGGAAACATACACATTGAATGAAAGTATTTCCATTTTTCCTCCTTAGTAGAACCAAATTTTCTTCCAACCAAGGAGCTTCAGATAGAACATGGACTGATTTAAAGCTACATAGAATGAGACAACAACATTCTCTGCTATCAGCAATGATGCAGAGTTGCCACTGGCAAGTCCCTCATACAGGTGACCATATGCTGCCATGCCATGAGCATCACCTCACTACACCATCTACAAAACTAACTCCCAAATGTGAAAACAAACAAGGGATGTTGTTACAAATGACACAGGAACAAATGGACTAAAATAAAACACACACACTAAGTAAGTAGCAAGACAGAAAACAACCATTGGGACAAAAAGACCATGGACAGCATGTTTCAGACACAGGGCACCGTAAGTTCTCATATGCCAACCTGATGGCATGACATAGTCTAGGAAGAAGTCCAGCACTGCAGTTCATTTCAAATGGATTCACGTTGGTATGTAATTGTTGCTGTCTAAAAGCATTGCAGAATAAAAACTTATTCTGGCAGATCACAGTTTTTAACCTATTTACACACAAAAATAGACACAAGATTTGCTCATTTCCTTGGTCTTTCAACATGAGCAAAGAAAGCAAAGAAAGCAGAAAGTTTTAAAAACAGATGCTTTCCATGCGAAGAAAGGTGGCTGCATATCAAGAGTAGACACGAAATAGGCAAACAGGCTTAAGATGCTGGCTACAGGGTATTTGGATCCAGACAAAATGAAAGAAGGAACTACTGGGAATACACCTGTTTTTTAAAGAGTAGCAGGAAAACCTTTCACAAAGGCACCTGTTAGAGATGATGCTCTTGAGTACCTAATGCACAGAGTTAGCAGAGACCTTCAGTGGTCAGGGAGATACCTGGGAAAGGACTTCATGACAGAAAGGCCAAGGTGGAAGAACAAACCTTCAGGTCATTTAGATTACTGTGCTTTGCTAGATGCATCACTCATGCTTTAGATAGAAGCATTTTCCTTTATTTTACAGTCCACCTATAGCAAGCTGCTCTAATTTTGACTTCTGGGCTAGCCCATTGTATTTTCCCCTTCTTGCCAGATTAGTATCTCACTACTGCCTTGATGGGAGCAACAAATTACATTCCTAGGCACAAAATTACTCAAAACTATTTTAAAGGCACTTCTTCACTTTTTGGAAGTACAGATCTCAAAATGGGTACACTTTGACCAGCTTCATCCTTTATTATTTTTCAGTGTTAAAATATTATAAATTCAAATTGTCTCGTGCTTGTTTCAGTGTATTCTTTTGTTCCACAGCAAAGACTCACTGTTAACATCAGAGACAATTCCTCTTGTAGATTCCTGCAAAATGATCTGTCATAGCAGCAGCAGGAGTCAGCATTTAATGATGTAGAACAAAGAGAATTTCTTAAGTGAGACAACTGATTATTCATACAATAGCAGCCTAGGGAAATCTGCAGATGGCCTCAGAGATGAGAGGCTAAGGTTTGCCCCAAAAGAGATTTCTAAGGCCCAAGAAAAAATACTCCAGCTGCTGAAAAATACATGCAAACAATATGATGGAAGTAGAGAAGTAATCAATGGACAGTAATTCAGTTAAGCAGCTTTGTAAGTGATATCAATTTCTTCTTGAATACTCAGCTACCACTTTTAAAATTTCATATACCATTTCCTACTTGCATCCTCACCTCCAACAGCCTTTGTTCTGCATTTCAACCCCAGTTAGAGCAATTTAATAACAATACTGACAAATATACAATACCCTTTCTTCCCCCAAACCCTCCATCCTTGTTATATTTAAGTTGCTGCTCCTCAGAAGATATGAAGGCAGCAGGATGCCTGATGCATCTCCAGCAGATCTGAGCTAATTGGGCCAGGGAGAAAGGAAGTGGCAGTCAGCTATGCATGGTCCAAAGTACTGCTGTCTGATGGACTAACTACAGACCTGTCAATAAAATTAAACTCTTGGAGAATGTACATAGCCAATGTCAAAGCCCCTCTTTAATTAAAAAACCCCAAAATGCCTAGGAAGGGGTCAGAATATGACCAACCTGACTGTATTTCAGATAATGAAGTCAAGACAATTTTGCTGCATTCAAATTTCCTCTCATGTATTTGATCCTCTTGCAGTATAGGGAGCATCCAGCAATCCACAGAAAGGACAGTGTTCTGTGCTTGTCTGATTCACAGTAACCTTAATATCTGGCCTCGCTGCACAAGTATCAGATTAACAGCATCCAGTCTGACTTCAGTCAAAATTGTGGGCATAATCTTCTACCAATCATTTGTGATATAACACATAGCTAATCACAAACTTGCCTTCACCAACACAAGGCAAAAAATGTAAATCAGGGGTTGCAGGATTGCTTTCTTCTCCCATGACCTTAATGATGTCAATAAAGACTTGAATTGGGGCACTTAGGCTTCTATCCTCCTCCCTCTCTGTCAGCATCTACTTTTCAGAAGAGACTACTGCACTTCTTTAGCTGAGAGAAACACCACCTATGTGATGGGATGTGGACTGGCCAAATTAATGATTTCTAGCTTGTAGTCAGATAGAGGTTTTAAACTAGGAGCTCTTTGGAAAAAGCCACAGTGACCTCATCCACGTTCCAGCGATTCCTTTATCTTGCCACAGATCTCCAAAGCTACCTGCAGAGACAGCGTCTGATGTCACTGCTGCTCTTGATGGATCACTAACCTGCCTTTAGCATTTCCTTCTTGCTTTAGCAGCTGCTGATTTATGCTTTATCAATGTCATGTCCCACTGAGTAAAACCTAAGCAATATTGTCTGAGAGGATGGGAAAGACTCTCTTTCCACAGAAATATGAGAAAGAAACACATATAAAAGTGAAGTATATATTAAAAAAAATTACATTATTTTTTAAAAGATCACTTTGAGGTTTTTCTCAGCTTACTGAGGCTTTCTAGCTCAACCGAAATAATATTTTAAATTTCCTCATGGTACTCCCTCTGATTTACTCATTGATGCATAAAGTTGTGCATAAAATAACATACTTTTTCCTTTATTTGTCTTGAAGGGTTGAAATTAATTAGCTTAGGAAAACAAATGAGATTTTAATAAGACCTTTAACTTTTAGAAGCTAAATGAGATGGCTTGTTCTAAGTCAGAATTTTAACATACTTCTAAATATTAAAATGATCAAATATATCAGACAAGCGATTTATGTACCAACATCATTAATACGGCACTGATGTTAAACAAGGTTATTCCAACTTGCAGTGAAAGAGATTTTGTCATGGGGGTGGATGCTCCTGTCACAGGGCCATCTACATCTAACAGGGTGATGTTTAACAAGAGCAAATATAATTCTAACATGAGCAGGTTTGTTTTGCTGCACTAAGTACTGCATGTAATTTCTACAGAGAAACTGTTCCTTCTTACCAGACCCTCTTCTTTAAAGCTGTACATGGTGCCCTTTTCACTCTAGGCAAACCCCTGCCAACATGGGGTAAAGAATCATTCCCTGAGGTACATTTTCTATTGGCTTCTCCCTGTGAGTTCTCGGCAGGTCGTCTGCATCAACAGCAGAGTTTCAAATGGAAATTGCATCAGGCATTTCCTACACGTTAGTCAGGGCTGTGCCTGTGTGTGTACAGCACAGCTTTACTGCTCTCAGTTCTGGTACTTCTCATTTCTGTGACAGAAGTGGAACAAAATGCACAACATAGATGGTCTTCCCAAGATCCACCCCATGACTGCACTGGACAATGCAACTGCAACGGAAGAAAACCATTTTGCTTCAGAAAAAAACCCAGACTGCTCTATGAGTCATAGAATGTATGCAACTATATATTAATATATACGTCTTCCTAGCAAGATAAAGTTGGTCTGAAAGCAGTAGCTCAGAGATAGATAACTATTTCATTGAGTGGAAGGCTGATGTGTACCATTACAAGCATTTCAGAGAGAGCAATCTTTGCTACATTGGTCAGAGAGTGTTTTCTGTTAGAAATCCTACATCATGCTCTTTTTTGTTCCTCACCAACCAATATTGTTATATTCTTTCTGCCTAGGCATTTTTGTCTTCTGCAGCATAAAGTGAATGGGAGAGTGTTACTGTACACATCAATTGTACTTCAGTGATTATGTTAGATATATTTTAATGTATCAAAAGTATTTAATCTTTTTGTTGCTGCCCTTAAATCTCTCATGTACAATAGTGTTTCACAACGCAAAATTATCGTTCTAGGTGTGTTCTCAGTGCAGGATGCAGAAACATGTCTTGTGTCCTGCCTTGAGCTTCCCTTTCTCTGCAGAGTAGAAAAAGGCTTTGCTTTCAACCTGTGACTTTGGCTCACCAGCCCATCCCTCAACTCCTTTCTGGAAAAAGACTGTTACCCAGAAACATTCCATCCATCCCTGCTCCCTACAGCAGCACTAAACTTCCTCTACCTTACAGTTTCAAGACACTTTCAAATTTAAACAAAGTAGGTGGGGTGTGTGTGGTGAGTTCTCTTTTCCTTCAATTTAGATGCTTGTTTCCAGTCCTGGGCTCCTTTTGAGGATGGCAGTGGGGATAAGAACACGAAAACTCATGTGTTTAATTCTGTTTCTGAGAACTTGCTGATGTATTTGCATATTTAAGGCAGTGTAACATCAGAGTAAGACCAGCTGTCTGCCACGTCTACCCATGTACATGTAGTGACAAACTGGGAATATCTTAAATGTCTCAGTTTTTCACAATACAAAGCACTTACTTTTACTGGTGTATGTCACAAGATTTACCGCGTCTAGCTACAAACATCCACAGTTTTGCAAAAATTATAAGTATTGTTAGTGGTACACATTGAGAGGCCTTTGGAGACTTCTGCTTTAAGACAAAGTGCTCCAAAATAATAGCATTAATACACAATGTGTTTCCAAGACTGAAAAGATTGGTTACACTGTGGAATTACTTGCAGACCTTTGAAAAACTTCTGACCTGGCAGATCGCCATAGATGTCTATAAATACATGAGAATTTTCATATAACTTTTGATATTTTTAATTGGTTTATCTATTACCCTAAAACAAAGGTGTATAGTCAGACACTATTTGGTATAAACACATCTTCCAGTATGCAGAAAACACCACTTATCTTAATGGTTTTCATACTTATTATGAATAAAATAAGGTGTCTGCCCATTAGCATCCAAGCTGAATGTAAAAGCACCGAAATGCCTTTTTAGTTTTGAAAATTATTGAAATAAAAATATAGGCATCTTCTTTTCAATAAGAAAGTCCAAAGAGTGTTGGGAGAAAAAAATTCAAATCCCAAATCATTCTGGCTAACATGAAGCATCCTATGCCATAGCTGTCTGTGCATGGTCATGTATATGGTCATGTCAAAAGTACAGCAACTAAAATACTGGAATTATTTTTGAAAGGAAGCTAAGAAATAAATTCCCTTTGCATTGCAGTACACTGTAAGACATTACATATGTTTAATTATGTTACTACAAACCCTTTTCTTTTTTCTTCCAGAAGCAGCAGTAGTGAAGGGGAGATTTCTGAACACATAATATTTCTGATTTATCACAGACTAAGATATTTGGATGGCATATGGTGTCCGCTCTCCCCTCCATTAAACCCTGACTGGCATCAAACACAGAATTTGTACCAGTTAACTACAGAGTTGCACAGAGTTCTCTGTTCAGCACTTGTTCTTTCTCTCTCATGCAGTGAATGCCTTTTCCAGAGACAGCCATAGAAAAAATGGGCAGGTAGCCCTTGGTGCAAAGCAGTACCTTGAAAATCTCCTCTTCTGTCACAATAGCCTGAACACCAGACTACAGGGAGAGGGTCCTGCTTGCCCTCAATTCTATATTTCCAATTCCATCACTGCCCAGAATGAATTGTAGGCGTGAGTACAGTCAAACCCACCAACCCTGTGCTCACACCATCAAGGAGGAGGCATTTCTTAAGCAGTAACTTAGAACAGGACAACATCTTCAGAGAACTGATAATCCACACCTCCCCCATGGGCAAGCACCCACAATACTGGGATGCTCTGCAAAAGGCCACAACCTCTTGCTTCATTTCCCATCTATGCTCAGAGGATGCCTCAATATTCCAGTTATTGAAAGAACCTGCATGTTCACACAGAAGGCCCAAACACAGAATTTCACGCATTCCTATGCCTAACATTTCCAATTACTTGGCTCCGTTTGGCCCTGGTGCAGATTCTTCAGCAACCAGTAGAGGGACAGGGCTGCACAACAAGCCTTTGGAATGACCTCCTAGAAGGATTTCAGTGATTATACAAAGAGACAGGGCACCAAAGTGTTCTTCCTGCTGGGAACAAAGCTATCCTGTTCCAGTGCCCCTATGCCTGGGATGGGTATTCACAAGATACAGTCTGAAAATGGCACAAAGTCACAAAGTGTAACCAAGCAAAGACATTTCTCCACAGTAGTATATTACAAATAAAGAACTAGAAAGAAGTCTAAGATCTAAACACATTGAACAACTCAATTTCCTACTACTCATATTTGTATAATAATAATAATAAGAATGATAGCTTCTCCTCTTTCCTCTTAAACTGTGACCACACATATAAAAACACAACTATCGAAGATCACTATCACATGTGTTCAAACATTTCTCCGTGTTTGAAAAATCTAACTACTTGTGAATGACAAATCCCTTAGTTACCATCTACCTTTACCAATATCAGGAGTCATTAGCAGGCAGTTCATAAAAGGTAGAGGAAAACTTTTGCTGAACAAACAGTTTGTTGCAAAACCCTCTCCCAGTTCTCAAGTCAGCATTTTATTGATGAGACAAACAGAGAATCTGGCTGCACAGGGAATGACCGAACAGAAAACTTCAGTGCACCAAAGATTTATTTTATTATAATCAAGACAGCTTTTAAAAGATGCCAGGTGTCTCTCTCAGGTGTGTTTAAATGTAACAACCTGTTACATATACTCACATTATACCACAGCATTGCCTTCACAGTCTAAACATAACCTGGTAAATAATTCTGGCAGAAAGCACCAGCAGCTAAACCATTTGGGGAATTTCAGCTGTCCTAAGACTGTTGAGGAATGAACATAACATAGGATTGTGAATATGATTATCCTGAAGACAGGATAGCAGAACAGAGGTCTATCCAGGGCAGGATACTATTTCTGACACCAAATGCTTAGCCAAAGGGCATAAGAACAGGGCAAGTACGTCCAGTCCATCCCCAGTCTGTCCCTTCCAGCTTGGAAAGATTTAGAGATTTCTGGAGTGGAAGGTTACATTTGGATGATAAACATTTCCAGCTACCAACACCCATTTTCCCACAAGTATGTTCCTTCTATTTTCTCTGTCACTTTTGAGCTGGCAAGTGGCCATCAAATTCCTCCCTCCCCTCTTTACTTACCTTGTTTCCAGCCTTCATGAGCTAGAGGGCCTGCTCCTCAGTTACAGCATCATAAGCCCTTTCCCAGGCCAGAAATTCACTGTCATGGCAAAGTCTTTCTTCCTTTTGTCTCAGACAAGAGCTACCATGCAGACCCCATGAAATATGCCTTCCTGTACAGAAACTAAACCGATTGTTGAATCCCACCCTAGTCTGTCACAAGGAGAGGATATGGTTCCAACCTACCAGCCTGGAGAGGTAATGATAAATATAATCATTCAGTTACAAATGGGAGTGGAAGAATGGGACCAATATTTACGTACGATGTTGTAATGTATGATGTCTCAAGTTTGTAATATGTCTTTGAGAGAACCTTACAAACAGCAGTAATCATGCCCCTTATACTGGTGGAGTTGGCCATTCTTATATAGCCTTGCAATCTACTGTAATTACCAAAGCCTGCTAAGGAGAAATAGAGCACTTTGACATTAAAATGCATGGAGTGAGTATTGGGCTGTTCACATAAGATGCCTACCCAAAAGAGATTATTTTCAGCAACTAGCTCTAAGCAGAGTCTCCCTCACAAGCAGTCAGAAAGTATCTGAATAGAAAGGGCCATTATTTTCAGGCAATTTGGCAACACTAAAGGTGCAGTTTTAAAAATTTGCAGTTTTGATGACCCTTAAAAACCTTTCAGCAGTGTAATGGGTCCTGAATTCCTTTTCTGTGTTTGGTGCATTCCTAAAGCAAGATTGAAATAAAATACCAAACTGCAGTGCCATCTCCCTTTTTCTATTTTAACCACTCTGAATGTTACCAGTAATGAAGAAGAACTCAAAAAATCGTTTGCTTTGTGTTTCGTTGGACCTCTGAAGCATAAAATAGCACAGAACTGCACTCCCAAGGATGGGAGCAGCAAATATTGTGCTCTGTGAATATCCCAGCATGCAGAGGACACATCTGCTTTCCTGAGACATCCACCCACGCATGGCAAAGGAACACTCAGTGGTCTGCATGACCCAAAGGAAGTTCTCAGAAACAAAGGACAGATTAGAAATGACATCACCTTTTTGCTTTGCTGCTGCCGTTATAGCTGGTCTAAGTTGTGATGCTGAGTTTTATGCAAATCTTTAGGGCTTTTGGGATTTTTTGGCACCACAATACATCAGTTGGAATTCCTAGGGGATCCATTGGAACCCTAGAAGCACTTATCTGTAGCATATCTACTCACCCTAGGAATAAGCACCCCCTCTGATTTGTTTTGCTTTGGTTTAGGTTGGGTTTTTTTGGATAGGTTGGTTTTGGATTACTTTTGGTTTTGGTTTTGTTTGTTTGTTGGTCCGTGTCTTTGTGTTTTTTGGGGTTGTGTGTTTTTTTGTTTTGTTTGTTTGGGATTTTTTAAAATAATTATAAAGGAAGGTCTAGTTTAGTTTTGAGATATCAGAAGGAACCAGCAGGCTTGGTGTTAGGAAAGAGATCTTGCTATCTAATGGACTGATATAAACCTTTTGTAGAAATCAGTAACACTATGCAGCTCTATTTTAGTCGATTCCCTTTGCTGACTTTAAAAGCATCTCTGCCAAAGTAGAAGCTAGTTTGTTCCATCTTTTGACAGTCTTCCTGCAAGAATCTTTCTTTGGAATATACGTAACATATTTAACATTTGAAATAGAGTCTTACATAATACTAAACCCCTTTAAGCAAGAACTATAGAGCTAAGAAAAACCCCCATTTTTCAGTCAAGCGTTACAGGAACATAATAACTGATTATTCAAAGTCTCTCTCACTGTTTCTTGAATTATAAGTTATTTTCTAGATTAAATGGGTCATTACTTTCTCAGAAACTTTGCAAATTTTTATATATTGTATATTGTGTTCAGAATAGAATGGTCAAGTTGTTTTAAGACAGCTATGTTACACTGGTCTCATGACATCATAACCTTGCCTTGGGATCAGTGAGTTCAGTCCTAAGCCTTTTCCTGTTTTTTCCCCTTGAAAGGAAACTGCCTGATGGTAGAACAAACAGGAACATCCACAGAGAGCAGAATTTTGCAGCCTTTATGAGGTGACTACATACTGTAAACTCACAACAGCCAGAAGAGCTGAAATCTGAGGGTGAAATGTACTGATTTTAAAGTAACCATGCATAATTGATTGCAGGGCTGTATGAAAGATTGTTTTATAACAGCAAACAGGAGACTGATCAAAGCAGGAAGGAAAAAAAATTAAGTCTCTGAATAGAGTCAAGTTTAGGAACACATAGTCCCCAGAGAAGCAAAACACCCTCAAAGTCACCACTTAAAATTATTAACATTATTTTTGAAGCCCCTTATTGAGGGCATGCATTGGTCCCTTCCAGGTGGGTGTACATCACATGCAGCACAAATTGATACAGAGGGATGCAGTTTCTGCCTGCATCAAATAAATTTAAATTAAACAAGACAGATAACATGGAAAAACACTGCTTCTTATGCTACCTGTTTTTGTTTTTGTTTTTTGGGATTTTTTATTAACATGCTCTTGCAAAATGATTTCCAAAGTCCTAGAATGAATGTTCCAGGAGACTTGATACCTTAGGACGAGGAATTTCCAAAGAAGTTACTTTTTTCATAGAAAAGTAAAGGGTTGAATGAACTAGGCTGAATGACTAAGCAAAGTGATAGAAGATTTCAAGCTCTGCATTCATCTGCTAGCTAGCTCAGCTCTTAATTTCAAAGTACTGCATAATCAGCATGTGGTGTCCTGCCACTCAGACCAGTGACAAAAGGTCCTCATGGTAATTGAAGCAAACTGTTCTTCTTATTGGGAGCTTTGCAGAGGCTGCAGAGTCCCAGCAGTCAGGAGATGAACAGCCTGTGTTCAGCAGGGAGGTATTTACAGATCATGCTTGAAGTACCAACATGGGAGAAATTTTGCTCAGTACGTCGAACTTACATTGCTTTGAACACAGGCTGTAGATAAAGGGAAAGTTAAATATGCAAGCTGGTTCCTTTGACATTAATGTCCCTTCCAAATAGGAATGATTCTTGTAAACACGTGGGGATTTTAATATGAAAATTAGCTTAATGAAGGGAATACTAAGCCTTTTTGAAATCTGCTTGCATATTCTTTGCTTCATTCCCATGAGAGAAAGTTCTATACACACCCAGCAGAAGGCATATGGAAAAAGATTGCTCCCCTAAAAATGTTAGACAAGTTAGATAACAGCACTTCTGTCGGTGCGAATTCAAATTTCCAGATGAATTTACATCAGTCATTCCCATGGCACGCGTGCATATGCTGCCAAGAAATACTTGCACAACAGAGCTGTCTGGCAAAATTATTTTCAGGGTTTTACTCTTTTAATCTGGGAGAAATGCATGCCACATATCCTGCCAGTCAGCAAAGAAAAGAAAATGTGATTTAACCAGAAAGTCACATCTAACTAACACAGACCTTCTAAAGACCTTTTACAATCAAATGTGAATGCTGACAAGCATATGCATATTTTGTGATGAGAAAAGGATATATTTTGCACAGTAAATTATCATTGTTGAAGTCTTCAGTCCTAGATTTCTTGATAATCCAAAGTTCATTAATTTGTGACTAAGCTTATTGAATATGTTTCCTTTTTTCCTTTAATTCTGGTTGCCAGTTTCAAGAACCATACCTTTTATTTCGCCTCCCAATCAGTTTTTCTGTTGGCCAAGCCCCCTAGTTCTTCTTTCTTATTTACAAGCTCAGTAAGTAGAGTCATCAATAAAAATGCTACAGTTTGATAAGCAGTTAAAAGAAGAGGACCCAAATATAAAGAAAAATCTGTCCAAGGCAAGCATACCTTCTTTTAAGCCTGTAATCTATCAAATACTACTTGTCACATAAGGCAAGAGAGTGCAAGAAAAGTTACTCCAATGACCCCAGCAGACTTTCACCATAATGCCAGAAATCAGTCCTTTCAGCACATAAAGATCTTTCAAGTATCATGGATATGCCTATGTCATTTCAGATAGCAAGGAATGTCCTTTCCAAAATGTACAGTTCTTTGGCTTTGAAAGGGATATTTTTGGACAATAAATTATTGAAAGCAGAACTTTCTAGAATATTTTTGTGTGCTTCCTGGAGTGAAGAATCTTTGTACATTAACTAAATTTGGAAATAAATTACTTCAAAGAACTCCCTCCTTCTGGTTGCATAGATTGCCTGCAGTACTGATTTGTACAAGTGATATAAATTACAATCTACATTATTATATGTACACTAATATGCATTAAGGTTTTACCAGAAGCACAGAGAGTGAAAATCTTGCCAGGGAACCTCTGAATTCCTGTTATTACATAATGGGTAACAAGTGTTAGAAAATGTTGCAAGTAGAGAATAACTAAGAAGATTCCAGAGTTTCACACAATGAAAGAATTTACTGCTGCTTAGACATACTAAATAAGACATGTTTTCTACAGCCAGAAAATTTAGTGACTCCTAGAAAAATGAGGTTTGACAAGTTCTGCAGAATCTGAAAATAAAGGAATTTTTCAGCAAGAGAAAGAAGCAACGTAACCTTGTCCTGATTTTGAATAGATTAACAATGGAAAGAAAGGCAGAAACGAAAGTACTGCTTGTTGCACAGCAAAGGTGCAATGCCATCAGAAATGGGGCAAGGGGTTTTTTTGTCCCCAGATTTGCCTAACTCTGACACTGAGGGAATGGACTGGGATGAGAGTTTAACCCCCTCTAGGCTCGTTCCATACTGTGTTCTGTTGCTCTTACAGACAGCCCAAATGATGATACCATTGCTTTCAAAATGAGCCTTCTGTGTGCAACACAGACACATCTGTTCAGCACTGCCTTCAGGAGTGTTGTGCCAATTCACTGCAGCCAACAGTCTGCCCCAATGGCTCTGAACTCTCCAGCAGCCTTGTACCCCACTAGCCACAACACACCACAACTGCTCACACAGATGGAAGATGGTAACTGGAGGTTTCTCAAAACTGAAAACATACCATCCCCAATTTTGGAAGGAATGTGTATTTGCCTGAATGCTGTTGCATATAAATTTATCATCTGATTTCTACACTCATCTTCACTTTCCTTCTTTCTAAGAGAAAGTTCCCCCATATGGATATGCCCGCAAAGGTGTCAGGAGTGTTCCCTTCCCCATTAAAAGCCTTTTTCTCCCAGTTGTTTCTCTGTTTTCCTCTGTGTTTTGTTTCAGTTACTTGATACCTTTATATCTGCTTAAAATCCAGGCTCAGAAGTTGTGGTTCTGCTCATGGCTGAGCAGTACCTCTTTGCAAGTTTGGGCAAAACAAGTTTTAAAATTCACTTTTTTTTTTTTAATAAGGTACAGTACAGACAACCTACTACTCCCTAGCCACTCTAACATGCAGATTAGTAATAGAAGTCATGAGCCTCAGGATCCTTACTAGTTATAAATAAAACTGGCAGGGAAGTAACTAGAAAAGAATGCTGGAACAGCGCACAGTATCTATCATTTCTTGTCCTTAGCGTAGAGCTACCTATGTACTTCATTCAAAGTAAACTGTTGTCAAGTAAAAAGAATTCATGATAGATAATAGAAGGTATCATTCTTGAAAGAACAAATGTTGCAAAGGGAAAAAAGGTGCTGTGAAGAAAACAGAAGTAGTGTTTTATCAAAGGAAAAAAATACTCTCGACCTGCACTTTATCAGGATCTTTTCTTTCCATGGTCGTAGTCTCTCTTACTGAGAAGAATTAAAATGCCAATTTAAGTCCTAAAAGTACCTTCTATTATGCTAGAGTGTTTTCATGTTTGGAGTATTTTTTAGCTCAACAAAGGAAATTTCAGAGCGAGCATAACATACACTACTCCAACAGTGAGAGCTACTTGAACGTGATAACAGCAGTCCAATAGAAGGAAAAACCCAAACTGTATGAACTATTTAAAATTAGAAGGAGCAAAACCCTACAAACTTACTGCTTGGAGTAGCAGGATGATAGCTTAGAAAAGAGTGGTGTAAGATCTGGTATCTGAGTAATTAATAGACATAAGAACATTGTATTTCTAAAATATCAAGCTGCTCATGATATCTTAGATAAGGTACTGCCTCTGGACAATTGGTGTCTTAAGCTAATTATGAAGCTACAGCTGTTAATTTGTGACTGAGCTGGAGTAAAGAACATAGGATTTTTTGTTTAAATTAGAATTTCCTCTTAGGAGTGGTATTCATTGCTGTTGCTGCTGACCATAATTTTTGTTAGATCTACTTGCATGCAGCTCAAATGGTTGCAGTTTAACCTGGACAAAACCACAAATTTAGAGGTCTCAAATAGAATCTAAAAGCAGACAAAAATCATAGAAATGATACTTCATTTTAGATGAAAAAATGGGACTGGAAGTTAGTCAAGAGAAGACTCCTGTCATATAAAGAATGTTCTCTGTAGATCATAGGTGCTGTTGTTGTCCAAAGAGGAGAATATGACAGATACAACTAATCCCATCTACTGGAAGATAAGAATTGTCCAAATGGTCAGTAAAGAGCTCCATTTTAGGAAACCTTTGGGGTATACCTAAAAACAGATCTTTTTCTCAATCAGAATCCTGCATATGCTGCTTGCACATCTTTTAATATTAAAGCACAGGTCGTGCTTATCAACAGATGGCTGTAGAATATGTAGCATCTCTAAATGAATGTTGTCATTGTGCATGTTCAAGATACGTTTTAAAAAATCCTGTGATGCAGGGCTTTTTTGTCAATCCCTTAACACGCTGTCTTCATCATTATATATCTTTAGCAACAGCAACATTTCTGTAGTAGTAATTTTTGTACTTCAACGAAAAAGATAGAAGCTGAAAAAACGGGACAAACAAGTGAACAGAACTAAAATAAACAAAGCATATGGTTATGAGTCACTGCAAATTCTTTAATCTGTGTTGACAAAGATTATAGTGACTAAATGCTATGAGCACATGAAACTCATGGCAGTAGACCTGTATAGCAATTCACAACACATAATCTAAAATTTAAACTTCTACAAAAATTAAGCCATTTATGAGATCTGCAAGGTAAGGGGGTACACTAGGAGTTTGGAGGCAGAAATTTTGGTCTTGCACAAACAGACTCTGCCTCCCAGCACCCAAGTAGCTGCATACAGCACATATCATGCTCTTTTTTGGGCAGCAACACTGGAAGATTATTCAGACCTTCCAATAAAGATGCTACAAAATTGACTTCATGGGCAGCTTAAATTTGCTCTGCTCAGGAAAGAAATTTCGAGTTTAATTTTCACTGTGAAGAATGACTGAGCATGGCCAGTTACAAATGTACTCTTCTGCTATAAGAAAAGGTATTTCTAAAATAGCTCTGGCAATTATCATAACAAGGAATGAGCTCATTATGCCAATTAGAATTTGATGGTTCCCAGGAGATTCTGACTTTCTTTTGAAAAGTTAACCAGTTAACCTATGTTGTAACATCTCATGCAGATCCACTGGTTTTGTTAGTGTTATAGCAAGAAAGAGTTTGATCTACACCCTGGATTGTGTATTTGTTCAAAACCAATGTTAGTGTCAATTATCAAATTCCACGGGGGATGCCTGTGGCCTCCAGAGCACTGTAATTAACTTAAAGCTTATCAAAATTCAATATATATAAGGGAAGCAGTATTAAAAAGCAATAACCCAATTCCCTCTGCGTTAACATCATGGATACCACTACACATTGTAGAGGTTTTTATGATCAAACTTACATTTTTATTTCCCACTTTCAGCTGTTCCAACCACTGTTACTCCCTATAATCTATAATTGACAAAAACACACCAAATGTGAACAAAACATCAATTGGTGATTCTGACAGTCAACAGACTGATCTCCACGCAAGCATTATCTTGTGTTATTAACACCAGCTTTGCCACGCCATGACACATGACACATGAAATGGGGCTGGAGAAGGTATCAAGACAAATCTGCTACCTGGCTGATGGGTTTTTGCTTTTCCTCCAGTGACTGATGAAATCGTAGATCCCGAAGATGAGGCTTCCATTTTTATTGACCCTCTGGCTTGTGGGATTGAAGGATGCCCATCCACAGGTGGATGCTGTGACACTGGGTAGCTTGCTGCACTTCTCCTCTGACAGACTTGCACACGCTTTTCAGCCCCATGAATAGATAAATTTATACCTGACAGGAATAAGAATTAGTACTGTTAGATACAAGAGATCAACATGTAATAACTAGTAAAATGTGTCATGGGTTAAAATGGAGCTGCAACAGCCTTCTTCAAGAGGGGAAAAAAGAAAAGAAAAATGAGAACGCTAAAAATATTAATTTTTTAATAAAAGTTAAAATTGTGAACATCTTTACTGCAGTGTTACAGGCATCTGAGTCAGCCAGACTAATAGATATTTAAATTAATACACACTCATGGTTTACCACTTTAGTGGTCTGCAGGAAGAAATATCTTCTATTCCTTCAAACCATCCACACAGCTCACAAAGGAAAATACAAATGAGGTAGTTACCACAGAGGTTATTAAATGACAGTTTTCTGGTTGATGGATTACAATGTGTCAGAAATTATTGCTTTTCTTCTGAGCCTTTACCAGTACTAGAAAGTCTCGTCATATGGAAAAGATGGTAGAATTGAAGTATTAACTAGTTTTTAAGGAAAAAATAGAGGTTTTGAGGAAAGCAGTAAGGCTACAAATGACAATAACAAGACCTTAAGCTTGGGGGAAAAGCCCACATTCTCCAGTCCTGTGAAACCTTACCTTCAGTACTGGAAATTGTCTTTCACACCAAAGTTCTCAAATTTACCACATAATTATTTTTTATACTGAAATGGTGATTAAAAAACCAGGCTTTACTTTTCCAATGAGAAAAGCAAAGTTGCAATTTCCTATGTGGCTAATGCACAGCCTTTGAAAGAAATGCTCTCTTACAGTAAATTGCTGATTCTGACATCCTTCTGTTCATATTGATGCAATTACTTCAACTCCACTTGAATTGCTTTCAGCATACTCTGGTTGAAAACCTTCAGACAATATCTTTTGGGCAAGAAAGTTGAATGATAGTTCTACACTACTGTTTTATGCTTAATTTAATTATGACTCGTATTGCTTTTGTCAGCAAACTATCTTCATTTTTAAAAAAAACAAATGAAACACCCCAACCAGATATAAATAAGCAAACTGAGAAGCAGATAGAAAAGCAGACCCTAAAAACTGAAAATGTGGATAGTGTAAGCACATTGTAAAGTGCAGCCACTCAAAATCGTTAGGTATTATTGATTAGATTGCTCACTTCTGTAAGCTGAAATGTCCAAGAATACATTAATGACTGTGCTCTTCCAGCTCCCCTGGAAGTCAATGTATGTGAACCTCCAGGTCATGGAAGAGGCTTAGAATCTCTGAAATATTAATACACTTTGATCCATAATATACTACCAAGGGGAACAGAGCTACCACTTCCGTAGGCAATTTGTGAAAACAGTGGGGTTGCACACAGGAGCAAAGGCTGTGCAAACTGCTCTCTTTTACCATGGCTTTGTGCTCTCAGAATCAAAGCTGCACACTCAACACCTGTCTTTGCTTCTTGGCACCTCTGATCTCCTGCAGGAAATGTGAAGGCATGAGGAGTTTCCTGCAGCAACTGCTCGCCTAATTCCTGGTTTTAGGGCTAATGCCAGCTTCTAAAGACTGTTGAAATCACGTCCTTACGATACAGAGCAAATCCCCGTCACCTTATTCTTGTGAAAGGCAGCATATCAATCCATGTGAACAGAATGACATTGAGCTGGCCTGCACGTTTCTTTGACCGTGCTAGCTATAAGGGGCTTCAGACAGTGAGAAGCTAAGCCCCAGCTGTAAAATTAATCTTTACTTCTTTTGCAGTTTTTAGAACATTATGATGCTCAAAATATTGAGCAATTATCCCTAAGGTGTTAAAAAATTAACTACAACCATTTTCTGTAAGCATCACAACCATTCCTCTGAAGCTTACAGTGGAGTCAGCCAATGCTCAGCACTAAACTTGAGCCTCTCATCAGCACATACTTTCTAGCTGAACCTCAGTAAGGCTGTGCTTTCATTTGGTCATGAAAACGGGGATCTATTTTAGGAACTGGTTCCAAACATAAACTGACTGCTACATTACTCTGAGGTTCAAGTTAAGTTGCTTCTTCACATTCTGAAAACGGTCTATAAACTCGTGTGCAGCTGTGACTGAGCCTCCTCAACTATTTCTGCAGCACATTTTTTTCAGACATCAAAATAAAAGATACTGCTGTCAGATTGCTATTGCTAAGAACTGCAAAATTTGCAGATTGATTACATCCAAAATTAGGTTCCATCAACAGCTTGCTGCTGGTTATATGCCACCTTTTTCTTCTTCCACTAAAGAAAGATGACAAATCATACCTCCAAACTACATGAGGAAGAATGTTCCAGCATCACTGAAAACTGTACATTTACAATTTTCTTTAGACATATTTAAAATTCAAAAGTGCCCAAAACCAACCACACAAAGTGTGCCACAAATGTGCACAGTACATCTGGAAGTTCTTCACTCCAGTCTCATTGGTACCGCAGTTATTTTTTTCATGGAAAATATTCATTTGATTAGGAGAATTAATTTCCATTATTTTCCTGAGAACCAGGTACAGTACATAGATGCAAGTGTCCTTATTTAATTATAATTTCAAGTTTTTCCAGAGAAAGATCAGGTCTTGTTTTTCTATGTGCATTATTTTTGTTAAATTACAAGTCAAAAATGTAAGACAGTAATGTAAGACAAAAAATGTAAGACAGCAAGCTGCAGCATTACCTTGTTTTCACGTGGATGAAAGTTCTTTTAAAAGAGATACTGTCAGTCAAAAATCCATCCCCTGATAACATGCAGAAAAGCACAGACAAAGGGAGGGGGAATCAGAAGTAGAAAAGATATTGGGAACAGTGCACTTTGCTTATGGCAGATGAAACCTGGTGAACTATTGGCACTAAGCAGACTCCAGAGTAAACTCTCCCTATTCTTCCTGCAAATAACCCATGCTGCTGATGAATCCCAGGATTTGTGGATCAGAGATGTGAGAAAACAACAGAGGTCTCCAAGGAGTTAAAAGTTGACATCAATCACTTTTTTTGCAGCTTGACAATACCCACGCAAGACATCTAGATAGAAAGAGTTCTCCAGCAGCACACTGCAGTCTGGGTCTTCAACTAACTGTATTTGGTGGAGTTTTTCTCCAGCCTTTAGGCTTGACCATGTAACTGCTGGCACCAGAATCCCACTACCATTGCATGCCTGGCTGTGTGGCCCTTGGTTGCAACTGTCCCTGCAGCATGGCCATTTTTAAGTGAGCTTGGGACTCATACTCAATGCCTGGGTACAAGCACACTGTCATGCTCTGACAGGTAGTATAGATGTTAAAAAAAATCAGGAGTTTCGCTTGCCTCTCCCTCTGGCTTAAATATAGTGGCTCATGAGCACCACTTTGAAACAGGGTTTCAGTGCAAATACCAGTGGAAGACTTAAATACTGTCCAGCATCCACAGCTGACTTTTCAGTTTGGAGGACTGGCTTCTGGACAGGGCTCAGCCACCTGCACCTGGCCTGGCTGGCTGCAGTAAGAGCGGGAAGTAGAAGATTAATGTTTTGAAGCTGGATGAGATTTGAGCCTTTAAGTATTATACATTTCCCTCAGTTCTTTTCCTTTCCCACTTGCAGAAAAAATGCCTCTCTGTATTTCCAAAACTTCACATACCTTTCTCTTCCTTACTTGTATTTCTATCTTTTTTTTTTTTTCCTCAAACAAGCTTTTTTTGTCTCCATGAGGAGCTGCTCTTCTTACTGTCCTTTTGTTCTCTCATGACTCTGAGCTTGCAGGTTCATGCAACCTTCACTACCTTGCCACCAATATGTCTCAGCTGTGCAGTTTGCCAGCAGAGAATGGCAGCCTCTATCCTTCTTCTGGATAACTTTTATTGCTCCCAGATATGTCTTTCTCATTATGAAATTTTTCAAAGCATCAGTCCTTCCACATTGAGCGTATTTTGTCCCTTATAAAGTGGTGATGTGCTTACGACTCATAAGGATTATAATGCTCCAGATAAAACCTGCATATGAGAACATTAAAAGGGAGTAATGAAGCACTTCCAAGTCATTAAGCAATAAAATCAAACATAAAGAAGAAAAAGGAAGGAGAAATTATTAAAAGTTCAAAACACTACAGTGTACTTGCATGCAAAGTTTGTGTGACTGATACTTGTATTGTTGGCTCATCAGATGCTACAAAGATGAACAACAACACCCTGCACTCCTCAGAAATCACTCTGCCTATGCATGTGATGTACATGTGCTTTGGTTGCGTACCATGCACCTCTGCTATGCGACTGAGCACACTGACATGGCTCTGGTGCCAATGGAGAAGGCTCTTGCACCTGAATTTGGGTCAGAAAGGCCATGTGTCCAAATTATGCTGTGCAGGGACTGAGATACCTCTCCACCTGCGAAGGCATCCCCATAGTGATTGTCAGGCTTGTGTCAGCCCCAGTTTTCTTCCATCCTGTACCACTTTGGGTTACAGGCTTCTATTTTTAGATTCCTTTCTGAAGTGTTTGTCTCTAGACAGAGATTATGTGGGCATGAATAGGCAATAATAATACAGTGCAGAGTTACAAAATTGTACAAACAAACCATTAGCTAACAGTGCTTGATTAGCCTCAAGTGTCCTGACCGGCTTTATAGATCTTCCCTGGGATAAAAAACTAGTTCTGGCAGGTGCAGGAAGTCCTTTCAGTTTTGTATTATTTGTGTCAGTGCTCCTGCTGGAGACCAATTACTCCATCTATTTCTCTTTTCTCTGTGTGTCTTTTATTTGGTTTCAGCCCTATGTGGAGGCGTTAGGAGCAGATTGAAGTAGACCCTTTTTCCAAGGCCCTTTTCACAGCAGACCAAGTACAGGGGAGCATAGAGAAAAAAGTGAGGAAGGAAATCTCCCCTGCCATATCACATATATAGGGACACAAAAAGGAAAGCAGCTCTGGAAAGTCTGCAGTCATCAAGGCACAGATAAGCAAGGTCGTAAGGAAGCACTTCGGAAGCATGAGAAGAGAGCAGAAAATGAGGCTTTAAGGCGCAGTATATAAATGGGAAAATTAGATATTTAGTTCCTTTCAACTTCTACACACAGAAAAGGGGAAAGGAGAAAGTGAGCTAATTTGTCCACCTTAATAAGCCAAGTACTCTTTCCTCACCTTGTGCAAATTGCCACATTTCCCATTAAAGTCAATGATGCTCTGCAGACAGCTTCAGCTTTTTCACATTTTTAAGATAGCCTTGATAAAGGGCTTCTCAGAAAGGGAAGCAATGTAAAAGGTTCCTCATGCAAACCCAGTTTAATTTGAAACTCAGCAGAGAGACAGCTCTGCTTGATGCCATGATGGACTCTTTTGCTTGCCCTGTATTCTAGGTGGAAATGAAGGAGCATGAGAAAAATTCTCCTGCCATCCTTTGCACATGTGCTTGAAAGCATAGTCTAAAGGCAGTTCCCTTTTTTTGCCTCACCCTATGCATTACTTAGATAACAAATACATCCAGAAAGCGTCCTTAACTTGGTGAAAAATGTTACAGCATCATTAGGATTCCCACACTGGATTAAATAACCTTTCAGAAGTTTAAATATCATCTTTTTAATGCAGCATCAGGTGCCTTGTCACTGATAATATGTGATTATGAAATCTTATCTAAGATCAGATTCTGCTTCAAGTATATCTTTAGGAATGTTGAAATACTTCTGACTATATCAGATGTAAAAATGCAAGTCTTCAGGTAAGCAAACAGAAAAGCTACTACTTACAGAATTTCCCAGGAACTGCACTGGTTAGAGAGAAAGACTAATCCTGTGCATCTTGACAAGCTACATGTGTTCAGTTTTATGAGGTTTTGCATGACTGCTCCTCCCACCCTGCTTCCTCCCAAATATTGGAGACATTATGGGATTTCCAAAATCTGTAGTAGTTTCAGATGATGTTCCCTAAACATTATTTTTTCCTTATTTTCTATCAAAAATTTTGTCCAGTTGGCTTCTGAATTTACATTCATTTTTAGCATATATAATTTTCCATGGAAAGAAACCACAGAGCTTAGACATACAGTTGGTGGAGGAATAGCTCTTTTCTTTTTATGCCTGGAACTTGTTATCCAGGCAAGTATTGTACTGAAAGATATCATGAATGACCTCTTCCCTTGCTCTCTCCATCCACTCATGGTACTACAGACCTCTATCATACTCCCTGCTCTATTGTCTCTATTCCTGAGCTTGGGAGACCCAGTTTTAACTGTTGCTCCTTACTAATAAGCTGCTGTATATCGCCAATCACCCCTGGTCACTCCTCTGTTCCTTGCCTTTTTCAAAGGATGAAGACCTTAAATGCACATTAAAAAAGGTCCAAGAGCTTTTAAAGAGCCACATATTCCAGGGGAATATAGGTTTACACTCGGTTATACGCTTTCGACCAGAATAGCTTATTCTTCCCTACAAAGGTGGCTACATTACCTGTGGAAAAACTGCAGCCAGAGCCAGTGTTAACTTAAGTATGTCATAGCCCTAATAAATAAAAAGCCCACCCTAGGCCTGCCATCAAAGGGTTGTTTTTATAGCCCCAAAGGTGATTTGTTAAATTACAACAAGCTAACATTCAACAGTGATGATTTAGCATAACTGAAAAACTCCCATGGTGCTCATCGAGAGGCAAGGTAACAACCCAAAGTCATGAAAATGTCCTGGAGAGTCATAATAGTCCCACTTTAATGGTCTACACGACACTCTGAAAAACCACTTGTCTTCCTATGGTATGAAAAGCTCAGCTAAGTGAATACAAAGCTAATGGTGGTTGTTACAGGCGTGTTGCAGGGCCATGATGCTGAACACAAGGTGATGCCTACACAAGTTGTATGAGCCCAGGCAAATAAATGGAACTTTTACACTCCCAAGGAGCCTAATTTGATTAGTTTTTATGTCTTGTATTTTTATTTCTGTCTGACAAGTAATTCTTTAGTTCCTCTGTATAAAAAACAAACACATTGTAGCGTGCATATATGTTATATTTACCAAGCTACTGGAATAAATGCCCAACAATTGTGTGCAAAATATACTTCACTTCAGTTCACCCAGCAATCTGAAACCAGTGTCATTTGTCACCATTCCAGCTGACTGAAGTCTTCCTGAGGTTGCCTACATTTTTATTGTTGTGTTTTTTATTGTTCTCTTTCTGTATGTTTAGTATCCCTTTTGCTTTACTTTATTGTTCCTATAGGACTTCCACTAGTGTTAGAACCACATGAATGCTGAAGAGTAACTTGGGAAAAAAAAAAAAGACATTTAAAAAAGTTCTTTTGCTTGCCCCAGTATGAAAATTTGAAAATTGCAGTGAGGAAAAATACTGTCCTGAAATCTGATAAACAAAACAGAAATCAAAAACTGATGCTGAAAAAAAAATTTCACTAAAAGGTTTTCTATCAAAAATTGTCTTTTTTTTTTTTTTTCAGAAAAAAATCCCCTGAAGTCAAAAATTGCTGTTAAAAATTTTGTTTAGGAAATGATTCTGAACTTATCTGGTCTGGAATATATTGGGGGTTTTTTTCATGCAACAACTTGATGCTTTGGAAAATGTAATCTAACAAATTGAGCAGAGTACAAATTACCAAGCAGAATACCAGTTACCTTTGAGCAAACCAAAGAAACAATTATCATTTCAATTACTGACAAAGCTTCTGTATTGCCAATCACCAATTAATATTACTTTAATATACAAATAGTAAGAAATAATTAAAACCATAAACACTCAAACCAGAGAGGAAAACAAATCAAAATAATATAAAAAAATACAATGAATACTAGAAGCCCAACCAAGATGGAACTGTCCAGAAGCAAATATTTTACCCATTATGTAGAAATGTGCTCAAAATAAATTCAAAGGGGAGAATGGGAAACAGGAATATTAGAATTTCTGTGGACTGGATATTCTGGATTTTGATTCACTGTTTCTATAATCAAGTGGAATAGACTTGCATTAGAATGAGTGTAAGATCATCCAAAAAATAATAGATTCATAGTTTCTGTCGCAACAAATAACATCATGTCAACACTTCTTTCTTTGAGGCAGTTTTTCCTAAAAAAAAATAATTGAAGATTGATTCTGTCTCCTTAAGTGCCTCTTATTGATTTGGAAACCATGCAGTAAATCTTGTCTTATTCATTTTTTTATGTATGCACAGCATATACTAGCTGAAAATAGACTCAACACAGAGATGATTTAAAACTTGCTTTCACCTGTTGTAAACACCGCATTTACAACCATTTTCTTTCTTAGCAAGTAGCTATTATTCTGATCTTCAATATCAAGAGCATTCTCATTAAACCTGTTTGCAGTGTTGTTGAGCTTTTTATCCATACACTAAAAGGTAATGGCACACAAAGCAGCGATACCTGGTACAAACTTTGGGGCAAACCACAGTGCTCTGTGAGACAAATCACCAAGTCAATTCCCAGACACGTTTTTACCAGCCGAGGAATGAAAAACAGCACTAACCATGCACATGTGTTCTAAGTGTAGGTAGACTTAAAAGCAGAGAATTCTCTCTTTTTCCCCCATTTTAATTTGCTGCCTGAATGTCAACTGCAAATACCACAAGTCTCATTTTATCTGATTTAATCGGATATTCTCCATAATGCAGAACAGTGCAATCAATCGGAGACATCATCTGTGAAACAGGGAAATAACCTCAGGAGACTTCACAGATGGGAAAAGAAGGTATCTCAGGATACGTCTGAATGTGTCTGCTCCATGGCACAGATAGTAATGATTTTCAGCACAGCATCTAGGCTTAATTTAACTTTCTCTTTTTGCATCCCATTCCAGAGGACTGGTCTGCCATCAGTGCCTTCTTGCTGTTCCAGTGCCAGGCCCAGGTTATACTCTCTGGGGCACCCTCAAGCAGCAGATCAAGTGCACTCTCCTGCCTTCACCCAGCCTGTGCTATAGCCCCAGCTATGGGGCCTTCTACAGGCTTGCTGGCTAAATGCTCCATGTTCACAGTTAGCTTTATCAACCATCAATTAGCTTTGATGATACATCATCATCGAAATTACATATCCAATGTCTTCAGGGGCAGGTTTTAAGACAATGAAATTTACTTTTACTTGTCCAACCCCCAAATAGGAAAAATTATCTTCTAGATGATGTTATAGCCAAGTATAAACTTTACTAAAATGTTTTTAAAGTAAACATGGATCTGGACAGATGTATATCTGAGAAACGAGGTCACAAGTGTTGGGTCAAGTCCAATGCCTGGGGAGGTTTTTGCCCCCTGAAACAACCATCCATTGTGGGCATGTCCCAGGCTTTAGCATCTCATGTGTGCAGGATCTGGTGCTGTATCCCCACTGGCAGGAGGCCAAGAAGCCCCCCACCCCTCCTGGGGGAGGCTCTCATATAGGCTGGAAGGACGTATTGTGTCAGGTTCCATCAGAGCCTGGATTGGCATTGCTCTGCAAGGAAGAAGCACCAGCCTCCACAGCCCTTCTTGCTGCAGCACCTAGGTCTGGATCAGGCTCTTCCAAGGCAGACATATGAACAAGGGCCAGTGTTACCAGATGTGTTGAGGTATGTGTACCTCTTGTCTTTCTTTGGTGCATCACTGGTTTTCAGTGCACTCTCTCAGCAAGTGATGATTTTGTTTGTAATAAACCCTGTGGTGCCAAGCTTTCTAAATGGCCATAAAGTGAAGGTGATCCCAGAAGAGATGGCAGATGTAGTGTGCAGCAGATGCTAATGGAAATCTGTTCATCTGCTACCTCATCTTTCTGGCAATACTTCAGACCATTAACAATAACAGAATACCATTGAAAAGAATATGTAAACCTGCCATGGTTACACACATGTATCCTCATAGGCATCCAGCTGATTATTCTCAGCTTATGCTTATCTGGATAGAACCAACCACAGGTCTTGCTTGTTCTTCTGAGCTAGACTGTATTTCTGGTGGAAGACTAATAAACTCTGAGAGACAACAGTAACCACATAATGTTTGTCTGAATTTGGCAGATTCCATAGAGATGGAATAAAGCTCTCTACTCATAAATACCATTTGAATTTCTTGAGGTCTTTATAGCAGAATGAGAAGAAATGGTAGAAGACTATAAAAACTCAGTGGCTGCATTGTAGGATGTAAGGTCTCTAACAGGTTTGTTATTGTAAAAGACAGTCCATGCTCTAACTCCTTACTGAGTAACAGCCTTGTGCAAGGGCAAGGCCCACTGTTCTTTCATAAGTAATTTTCTGCTATGTTAGCAATTCAGAAAAATAAGCGAAGTATGCAAGATAGACTTTCAGGTATGTTTTATGCACTACATAAAACACTAGATATTAATTTGATGTTCCTACTTTATAAGAGGAGGCACAGAAGAGACACAAAATTTCTGAATCCACCTAAACCACCTTGATTATAGAGAGGATCTATAATAAAAGAAACGTGTGCCTAAATTGAGCTCCTCTGATTGACATCTTCTCAGTGAAAGGGCATTCATGAATATTCTTTCATAAAACTTTTCCTTTCATCACTCATATCCCTGACACTCAATGTCCCATTACTGTTCATTCATTTTAAAAACCACCAAGAGAGAGTAAAAAAGAATATTTTTAAAAATCTCACTACATATTAAAAAATATTACAAATATCTCTAAGTTACACTTACAAGTATTTCAAGTATACTGAAAATTATATTTTAAACAATATTTATGTCTGGCAATGATGCTGAATTTGTTCTGAATATCACAGTGGTTTTGAAGATTCAAACCAACAGACAGTTCAGGAAGAGAGTCAGTTTCTCTTCTCAAGAACCATATTGTCCACAGCTGAGTAGCTTCACCAAAGGATGTGTAGACCACAATCTTCATGAACAAATCCTAAACTGAAATTTCATCACCAAAACTGCCTCTAAAATCCTGAAATGATTGTGAGAAGATCTTAACATGTCATAACTGGGTCTGTCTTTGAACCATACGCAGCATCTGAACAATTAAAAGTGGTTGTGCACTCTGGTCCTATGATGATACAACGTCCAGAACAAGAAAACTCAAATACATGGGCAGCACTCTATTGAGAAACCAAGAGAATAGTCTACTAGTAGGGCAATTAAACTTAAAGAAACTGATGGGCAGCTGGATGGTGAGAAAAAGAAACCCAAACAAGTATAGCATCAAGCCTGGTACATGCAAAATGCATTTTTGTTAAAAAGAAACCCCACCCAAGTCCCATCAACATAAAAATTACCAAACAATCCACCTGTCTCATTCCTTCCCAGGGCAGAAGCCTGGTTAGACATAACTCCATAGAGCTGGTTTATATATTCCCTGAAAGAAAGAGCCCATACTACCTCTCCACATTATATCTGATCTACAGAATCAAAATGGCACTGGACTCATCTCTTCCTTCTAACCCTTTATGAGCACAATTCTAAATCCTGAAAAGTCTGGATTTAGAAATAATATTCTTGTTAAATTTCTATGAGTAGTTAACCACCAACCAGAAAGATTTTTCTTCATTTACAAAGCAATATAAGCCAGCTAACAAGAGGCTTTTGATGAATCACAGCAGTTATAATTACAATTACAGGAACAGAAACCTGGGAATAAATTTTCATACATGATTTTAATGCTTCAATCAATAAAGCATACTGTCTGCCTAGAAGTAAAATACGTAAAGGAGTTAGAACTGAAGTGGACAAAGTGTGAGAAAACTAATATTAGATAAGAATATAATCTGTTAGAATTTTCTCTAATTCCAGAAAACGTTAATGATGTTTTCCATCTCCTTATGTGGCACCTCTCCTTGTTGAAAACTGGGCTTGCTCCTCATTTAATGTCTTCTGACAATAGCACCTTCAGTGATCAAGCCATGGCAAGGAACTGATTGTGACACATTCCCTTTTTCAAACACTGCTGTGTTTTGCATTTGCTTCTTCTTTTGCAACTGTGAAAACTTATTCCTCTCAAAATACATTTTTTCATTATGGAACTTTTTAAAAGTAAATGTAAGCCAGCCAAGATAAAAACAGTTTCATCATCGACAATCCTGAGCCTTTCTTTATTTTTCTTTCAAATCTTCCAATTAGCAATCCATCTTATACATAAATATATCACAACCAAAACATGAGGCCAAATGCAAAGATGATTCATAAACATTCGTACATCCTAAAAATTGCTGTCCAAATATGCTTGAGATATTTGGTGGCCCTATAAGTTCCATGACTGTTTTTTTCCTCCTTGGAATTTAATGGTATATGTAAAAATGTTTTCTATATTATCTTCAATCAAAAGAAAATATCCCAAAGCTGTTACTTCCATCTAGTCGCTGAAGATCTGCAATTTTGAATTTGGTGATAATTTTCACTGACTCTAAATTCACATTCAATGAATTCAAAGACCATATGTGTTCTTAATTCATGCAAATTGATAAATACCTCTGTTTTCTTTCTCATTTTTACAAGTGCAAGATACTATAAATGTATGAAAATTCTTTTTTTCCTCTCTTATTGTGCTAGGGCACAGCTCATTTCATCTCATCTCCTTTATTCTAAAACAGTAATTGTTATTTATGATGTACAAAGTCTACTGTTCATCCTTTCAATAGAAATGAACACGCATTGTCTGCAAATGCAGGCCAATATGATTTTCTCAATAAAAAAGACTCTGCATTAGGTTTTAGTATGTGCTGATGGATGGTATGAGAAAAACTGTGACCCAGCTATAATCCTATCTCTCAGAAGGGATGGGGAAGGCGAACATCTGCCAGCCTGCATACGGTCAATCTGTCAGCCAGTTTTTCAGAAACTTGGCCACAGTAATCCACAACAGTCACTTCTTTTTTGAAAGATTCTTGTTCAGCTTGCAGCCACTTGGCATGAGCCACTATCAGCTTTCTTGCAGACACCATCCCAAGCCTCAATGGTATTTTGCAAATGTACTGCTTGCTGACCTAACACCTTGTCAAGCTTCAACTGACTCTGGAATGGAATATAAAGCTCTTGACAGGACCCTGTACACATAAGAAAAAACAACCCTTCAGATCACACTGGTCCTATCCTCTGCAACAAAAGCACAAAAGGCAATCTTTTACTTACCCACATTTCACATTAAATAAAAATACCACTGAATGGTGGCAGAAATATCTCAAAAGAGCACGCATTTCAGATAAGTGTTAATAACTTTACTGCCAACTTAAACTTTTCTGAAGATATTACATAACATGAGTAATGCAGTAATTAAGCTTATTTTTAACTGCACTTATTTTTAATTGAGCTACTCAGGTATTGAACTTAAGGCTGTCACCTTTAAATGACTTGCTGCATTAATGTAATAAATTTTGAAAAGTCTTTCTAGAACTTTCCCCTGCTCAGAGGTGCTTTATAATCTGTTTCTTCCAGATACGCAATGCATGGAGAAGCACTGGAGTGTTTACAGCATCAGCTAGCCAATCCCAGCAGAACCAGCTTGCTTTTCTCAAGCAGGGAACAAGGCCAGTGAAATACAACTGAACTGTTGCCACACAGCTAAATAAATAAACCAGGGTGGTGAGCTCATGGACAAAGCCCACCATGCCCACTCCAGACTCCGGCAGTGCCGTCCAGACAGCCTCCTGTGTGCAGCTCAGGGCCTCACAATTACAGATTGCATGAAAGGAGGAAAGAAAGTTCCCTTCTGACCTGCCCTCCTGCTTCCTACATGCAGTGTAGGAACACTCTCACACACCTTGGTACACCTTTGGATCATTCTATTCAACCTTCGTAGGATGGCTTTTTGTTTTTTTAGCTTTTCATGGTATTTTTGCAATTCCATTGAAAGTGGCTTTCTCTTGCCAGTCCCTCAGCCTCCTACCTGAAAATCTGCCCTGAGACTGAGGTTCTCTGGATGTAAGCTCCTTCTCCCAGTCTCACAACTGCTTTGGACATAGAAAGTTTAATTCTAAAATGCTCTTATTTTGGTTATTTCAGAACAACACACCAGAGTTACCATTTTAGGGAGAATGCTAAGATTTCATCTGATGTATAATATGTTCACTGGGCAAATTCCAGTGAGAAAAAAAATTACATATTCCTTGGATCTAATACATACCAAAAATAGGATATAAAATAATCCAGCTGAGTACTGAGAGAAATAAGAGATGACTGTTGAAATCACATTCCACTGAACTCGAATGTGTGAAGGATTTTCTTCTTTTAACGCATAAACAACTTCTTTTCTCCTGCTCCATTCTGTTACCTCATTTTCCTTTCCAATTTTAAAAATATTTCCCACTAAGATTCTGAATATGCATGAAAAGGCAGTCCAGAAGTAGAAAAAAGAAAAATAATATTTTAAGTGTGAGAGAAATGTTGGCAAATTGTTAACTAAATATCTACTTAGGTGAAATCTAAGTAGATATCACAAGTACATCACCAGGCTCTATCTAGTTCTCCAAGTCTATTTTAAGCCAGCATTATGATGAGATTAGTTAGCATGCAGCATCCTCATAAAAAAAATTAAACTCACCAGGATCATTTAACTTCCTCTTGCATATAAAAGTCCTTCTAACTGATTCTTGTAAAACCTTATATTCTATGGGAACATTGCTAGAAGCTGTAAAAACTCACCTTTCTCTTCGCTGAGGATGCTTCTTAAAGGCAACTTCCTATGTTTGGAAACTCACTGTAAAGGTTGCCATGGTGATTAATTTTAAAAGTGAAATTCTCCCTTTTTAAAGTTTTTTCTTTAAAGAAGAAATGTTCTGTGCTAGGGCTCAGTTCTTTGCAAGGCAAATGGGAATGAAAATTCCACCTTAATCCTAAAAATTAAAGGACATAACATCCATGTAACTGCAACTTCAGCAGCAGAGATGTTTTCAGGAAAATTTTGGAAGCATCTATTTTTACCTAAAAATCAAAGGAAAAATACATCCAGAGGCAAAAGAATTGAAGGAAAAAAATCAACATTTTCCAGAGGTCAGAGTAGATCCAGCAGGCTAAGTTATTCTAGTGACAGAAAGGAGGAAAGGCAAGGAAGGAATGGTAGGGGTAGCTGAAGCTCAACAGGAAAAGCAGCAGTGTCAGCTAGAGATGGTGGTATTGTGTGGCTAGAGAAAGAAGTGAAATGCATCCCCAAAGAAAAAGCATAGAAACCAAAGGTCACCACTGAAAAGCTCTTTACCTAAGGGTTTGTCCATTTTATTTCCATGGCTCAGGATGTAATTTCACATAGGTGTCTCTGTCTATTGACTTCTCCTCTCCCCAGTGATGTGCAGAGCTACATTAAACCTTGGCTGACCACACAGCTGTGTTAGCTGTCAGGGAAAAGGCAAGTGCACAGCTCTGCACTGGGAGATGGGAAAGTACCACTTCTTCTCTAAAAACCATACCATTTTCAACATTACATCATCTAACTTGCCCCCTGCATAAGCTGTCACTGCAGAAATCACTGGCAAATTAAACCAGCAAATGTTGTGCCAGTTCAATACCTAGGCAATTTATGGCTTCTTTATTCACATAAAGATCACAGCACTGTGAGGCAGCTGCATTATTCATTATATGTTTAATATTTTATCTCTCTAGGCAGAAGTATCTGTATAGGCACAATTAAAATGTCTGACGTAGACAGAGTTGATTTTAATACAATGAATCAAATTTGTTTCAGAGACCTGCTTGACCTTAAAGCTCTATGATTTAAACCAATAGAAGAAAAACCACAAGGCTGAGACTTGTGTGGTGCAGTGCCTGGGCATTACTCATTTTACCTTGAATGACTACCCAGGAAAGTCTCTTTACTTGATCTTACCCATTCGTTGTGGTAAATGTAAGATATTCTAAGTTATATATAATTATTTTGCATTCAACACACATGGTCACGTTGATAACGAAAGAAAGCACCTTTTTAAAAATGGCAGAACACACAAATAATTACTATTGTTTCTTTGCCACTGTTACAAAGTTTAGTAGGACTTCTAGAGAAAAACCCACTATCTGCATGGCACCATACCTGGCATCTGCATTACAGGTATGAACACAATGCAAACAGAATAGGAAATAGCCACCATCTCATTGCCCAGACCCCAGGGCAGCAATGCCACTCCTAAATTAGTGATCCCCATACCTTTTTGCCTCCTTGCATGGGCAGCTCATACCTATTGGCAACTGCATACTCCCTAAAGAAAATCCAGTTTGTTTTCACTTTCACAGACATTTGTGTTTTTCAACACACAGAGTTGAAGCAATGAAAAATCCATTTTCTGAGCAAGGGGGAAATTGGAGTTCAATGTACAAACAGCTAGACTGGTACAAACATTTCAAGGCTGTCATCTCTGTCATGAACAGGTACATTCATTCTTTTATCCACTAATCTTTATAGAGAATGTAGTTAGGTTTAACTGCAATTATTCTCCATACTCCCTCTTGAGTAAGGGTCTTTGTAAGAATCATGGAGACAAACTGCACTCCAGAAATTCATCCTTAGAAGTCTCAATCTCCTTATGTGCTCATAGTAGAGAAGTTGCTGGAGATCTCCACAGAGCACCTTATAGCTCAGAAGAAAGCTGAGATTTACCAGAGTTAAATCAGTCCATGGTGTGTCTTTGAAGGCTGAGGCTAATTTTGCATTCCAGAGTAAGTTAAGCTAAGAAGAACAGTGAAGCATCACTCATGTGCTTTGTACTTTTTTCCTGCTCCTGTATTTTTCCTTTACTTTTCTTGTGTCTCTGTCCTTTCTTGTGCCTGGCATTTTCTTTAGGCCATGATTTGCTTCTCATTTACTCAACATCAGCAAGTTGCAGAACAGTAAAGTGTTCTTAGATAGAGTGTTTGGAAATTGCTTTGGAGTCTGGAGTTGGAAGCATGTTTTTCATCTAATAAAAGGCTGAATGAACCAAATAAACCAAAAGAAAATGTAGTGAGTTTAGCTAAACCTTCTCTTTCATCACCCTTGCTCAAGCTGATGATGCTTCCCTCATGACATCACCAGTATGTCACTGCCAGCTCCTTGCACTAAAGCAAAGAGCCATTCAAGGAAACCCAGCACACAGAGGAAGGAAGAATGGCACTGGGGGCAGATGACTGGAGAACTAGCCTGGGAAATCCCTGGGCCTACACAGGCAGAAGCATACGCCAGCTCAGCATTATGCTGTGATTTCCCTTCCCTCCTTAAGATGTATCTGATCTCTTCCTAGGAGCTTGCCCACCCACACATGAAGGTAAAAAGTAAATGAGGACACAGTTGTTGGATACAGTGACAGAAACATCTGAACACACAGTAAAAGTTCTGGACAATTTTTGTTCTTGTACAGAATGGGACTAAAAAGAGACACTGCATTGTTTTATCCTACTCTTTAAAAAGAGGGAAAGACTCAGCTCAAGAAATAAATACTTTCATTATGAACTTGAAAGCTCCATGCCATAGATAATCTTGGAAAAATAAAGGAATAATTTAATCAGAGATGAAACTTTTGTGAATGTTTCCAGCTTACAAGGCAGCACTGCAGAAACACAATCTAAACATACATAGATGCTTCTGGACATGTTAATGGCACAGGGTGAGGAGATTAGGCTTGAACTGAGAGAATCCAGAAATGAGAACAGAGGAATGAATTTGCCTGTCAAGGGAGAAGAAAAATACAGTTTGTTCCTTTCTCCCAGTGTTTCCTCATTAACACTGAGTAGTGTGATTGGTCAGCCTCTTCCTTTCCAATCCAGACCATATTTGTACCTACCTCATCTTTTCCAGATGGAAGTGAGCTGCAGTGTGACTGTAGCAAAGAACAAGATATTCAACACTACCAGAATCAGTTGCCATAATTCAGCTGTTAAATTTGCAAATTTGCTATTAGACCAGTATGACCAATTAGTTTTCTAGCTAGATGGGGGGGTCACTGCAATGTAATCTCCTGCAGCACTGCTAAGTGGCACAATTAGCCTGAAGAATGGTGGCCAAGTGTTATTAATATGCCACGGAGGCAATCTGTGACTGCTACACAAAAATACGGCCCCTAGGATGTCCATGAAAGAGCAGACTGCCTTTCAGTGTCTGCAGAACCAGACATGAGGGACATCCTCCACACTGCATGGCAGAAGTGCAGGGCAAGCCAAGGTCTGAGAGCAGTTTTGGCAGATGACAGCAAGATGGTGCCCTCAAGGTGCTGGGTGGTTACAGCTCAAGCAATAAGTCTTCTGCTTTCTCTCTGTGCAGCCCAAGCTTCCTGAAACACTTGATTGTGTTAACCACAGAGGAGTCATTAAGACTGGTCTGACAGTAATGCAATCACACCTATTGAGAAAGTCAGCCTGCTTTCAGGGAGGAGACCCTCCAGCTGGAAGGCTTCACAGGCCTAAAATCATGGACCAAAGTTCTGAATGTAAATTCCTATTTAGTAGGAATAATTCCTATCTAGAACTTGTCAAAAATGCAACACCCTGTTTACCCTAGGACAAAATTATCACTTCCTGTGGCATTGAGAAGTCTCATCATATTGAGAAAGGCAATGAGACTCCTCAGTATATTTGATAGAGATTTCATACATTCTGCTGACTTCAATCTGTTTTAAACACCAGCCAGGGTCTAGAGGTGGAGTGTAAACTGAACCAAGTGTTAAAGCTTCAGCAAGGACACTTGCAGGAGAAATAGAGCTGAGGTAGATATAATCTGGGAACATGTTTTAAAGTTACATTCAATTCTTAACAAGCATTTGGAGAAGAGCACCAAGGGGCATGGGTCTGTCTATCCATCAAACATAGGTATCTGAGGACACGTGAAAGACTCCAGCCAAGTCATCCAGGAAATGCTCAGACCAATGAGACAAAAGGACCCAAATAACAATCAGTGACAGCTCTTATCCTTCACACAGCTTAGCAGACTCTGAGGCTGCTCAAGGCTGCTAGCACATGCCAGTGAACAGTGGGGATGGTCCAAGACCTGGCACCAGCCATTTGTCTGGGCAAATAAAGAACTAAGCAAACCAGTAATCCTAGCATACTGCTTTATGATTAATATTAGTGAACCCATGAACTGACCAGTACCTCACCACTGTGCCAGACAGGTCAACCATGGCAGCCTTAGCCCAGAGCCACTAGCTCAGCACACATGATAGCAGCCCTGACAAAACAGAAGGCTTTATACAAAAACTGAAACCTCTGGCTCACTTCTGGCAGTAGAAATACCAAGTAGCATGTGCTTTCTACATTGCCATACCATTAATCCTTGGAACAGAAGGAAAAGACTTAAGCCTCTGTCAATAACTTATCATGCTTTGCTGAAGGCTAAAGGTAATCTGGTGAAACAGCAAAAATTAAGTGCTTTTACAGGTACTCAAAAACTCACACTGGATTTCAAGGAGCAAAATGTACCACCTTCTATCTGCTGAGAGATGAGGCCTCCCCTCAAGAATGGATTTTGTCTGAGGGGACTTCAGCACTGCCCCAGAAGAATTATGGAATGACATCCTGAGATGAACAGCCTCTCATGAGAAAGGATGGGAAAAAGCAAAGTGGTATATCAGCATACCCACCCTAGGGCATGAGATATGCTGGCATCATACAGTGCAAACTGAGGAACAGAGCAGAGGGGGGGATTCATCAGTCTGGGAAAAAACCAGAGAGGGTCTGCTCACTTTCAGTGGCAGGAAACATGTAACTCAGCAGGTGACTCCTCCATATATTCTAAGACCTGGCCTATGCAAATGCATTTTGATCCTTTGGCTAGCAATACCATGTGTAAACAGAAGCAGGTGTTGTACTGTCCAGCACACTGCCAAAAGAGAAGCCAATCTGCAACACATCTGAATAAACTGAATAAAGCAGCTCAACCTCAAACAGAAACCTCTGCCTACATAATCTTCACCTGTATATTCAGCACTAAAAATAGATCAGTGCAAAGGCAAGGCAAGTAGAAAGGAATCAACACTTTTAAAGCTGGATGACTCCACTGCAAATTCCCAGGAGCTGCACAGCAGCCCAACACCAGCAGGAGAAACAGGGCTGTTTGCAGGCAGACTCATGCACAGCCTGTAAAGCACACACCACAGGAACAGCTGGGAGAGCACCAGCTGGGCAGATGGACTGCTACAACTCCAGATCAAAGGTCAGATGTCTCTACCCATGGATGTGCCATTCCAGGCACAGATGTCAGGTAGCCGCAGAACAGAAAGAGTAATGCTCCTAAAAACCAGCAATTGTAACACTGAGAGACTCTGGGGAGCCCACTTCTGTGTCCAAACACCCTCTGGGAGAGGAACCTGTTTCTAATACCCAACCTAAACCTCCCCTGACACAACTTCAAGCCTTTCTCTCGTGTCCTGTCACTGGTCACCAGAGAGAGCAGATCAATGCCTGCCACTCCTCTTGCCCTCACAAGGAAGTTGTAACTGCAATGAGGTCTCTCGTCAGTCTCCTCTTCCCCAGGCTGAACAGAACAAGTGACCTCAGCCACTCCTCATACCCCTTCCTCTCAAGGCTCTTCACCATCCTCGTTGCTCTCCTTTAGATGTTCTCTCATTCAGCCCCATGGAGGGCCAATGGGAAGCTCCCCAATTCCATGCAACCCAGCAGAGAAACTTAAAGATGCTAGAAGGAATTTTGCTATCTCTCAGAAAGATGAACTAGAAGTGGTATATTGTGGAGAACTTATATAGAGGAATTTGAAGCCTAGCAGATTGTCTGGGCTGATATGTGAAGCATTAGCAACCTCTGGCCTTAACAATAGTGTAAACATTAGCAAAAAAACCCCACCCATCCAGCAAAGACAAAAATGAAAATAGAAACCTGTAGCAACCTACATAACACTTGAAGGGAGAAATAGATCTTACAGAAAAAGTAGATTGAGGAGTGATCAGTCTACAAATGTCTCAGCTATGCATCCAAAACCTCTGCAAACACCTAATTCAGGGGCACACTGTTACATGACTCACAAAACATAATGATTTCCTTTTCCTTGGTGAGAAAGATTAAAACATTACTTCCACATATACAACACAAGGAATTTTGAAGTTATTATAAGAAAAGTGAGCTTATATTTTCCCCTGCTGTGTTCCACTTCCGTAATTAGTCATTCTTAGTTCTCTCCAGTTCTCATTTTTCCTCCCCAGGTTTTTTGTAAACAAAAATTCTCCTTTCCTGCTTTTATACTTGCTAATGAATTATCAAAAACAATAGAAAGTATGTAACCTCTTTAAAATTCAGTCATGTATCTACCAGTTCTGGAGCTTGCAATACGTACTGTCAGAGAGAGTAGGAATAAACATTCTGATATTAAATATTAAAATTATTATTAATAATACTACACACATTGTAGCAAACATTAAGAACGGGTTTAGAATAATTTGCCACAGATTCTCTTCACCAGGTTAACCTGGAATAATGAGAAATGGAAAACTCACTACAAGCCAACTTAGGAAATAACACCAGAAGAAACAACAAAGAGGTGATGATTTGTCTGTCTTACACATCTTCCTGTGAAAGTCACCCACCTTAGAAGCTGAGAGGGGCAGACCCCCTCCCCATAAACAGAGGGAAAATGCCAAGAAAAAGAAAGAAAAGCAAAGTCCCTGCCTATTATTATGTATGTTTTATTATGAGACTTTTTTGGGAGCTTATTAATCATTTTTCATCCCTGAAGAGCCATTTTTCCTCAGCAGAGCTACACCATAAGCAATGTCACATTGTAACAGACCATGTAGCACCAGTGACATGCTGTAATTTACTCTGAATGCAGACATTTATGGTTGCTTACTGACGTACTTCAAGCTGATGGTATAATAATGTTGTCTTGCAGTTTTTTACAAGGGAAAAAGAAAGTAGTAAATCATTGGCAAGTGACTATAATAGCAAGTATCCTTCCCAGAGATGCTCTGCTCTTGTTAATGACATGTCCTGTTAACCAGCTCAGTTCCAAATGACATGTTTAAAATGTGAAGTTGGCAGTGCCACCCTGGGGGTGCCACTGACCACTACCCAGGAGAAACATGCCATCACATGCAGCAAAGACCTTGCAAGGAGCTGCTGACAGGATGGGGCAGCCCTGATTCAGGCTGATGCCATCAGTGCTGTGACCTTGGGCTGAGACCACAGAGGGCCCAATCAGCCCCAAAATGGAGAGAGCTGGCAGCCAGGGCATGAAGAGATGGAGTGCAATCTTATTTCTGAGAAGACTTCTCAACCTGAAATGGTGCTGCTTAGAGTCCCCTTGTCTTGCCCACAGGCCACCCACCTTTCCAGGGCTTGGGCAGAAGCACAGAAAATATAACTGGCAGTTTCCTGCAGTCCTCAGTGACTGTCCAAAGTACCTCTGTCAGGAGTCAGCCCTGCCCTCCTGGCACTCTGTCTCTGGCTTTGCTCAACTCTAGCCCACGCTGCATCACCTCCAGGGCTATTTGGCTTCCTGGGCAGCTCTGCCTCTTGGGAACCTGACATCCTCTTGCCACCCAGTCTCATCTATCACTCAAAGATTTTCCTTCTTTCAAAACAAGGTCTTCCATTTCACTTTGTCTCAATTCAGATCCCTTAAAACGTACG
>JAVTVJ010000716.1:0-32982 GCA_034509425.1 Eopsaltria australis
CGACGGTGTGCCATCGTTGCAAGAGCTGAGGCTCTCCCCGAGATGGAGATTCTTGCTGGGAGCAGCCTCTCGAAGGGATGCAGGCTTCTGGAGGAGCTGGAGCGGCCACAGCAGGGCACGCGGCCTCGCTGCACCAGCTGCGCCAGATCTCTCCACAAGGCCTTCCACATCCCAGCGTAGAGCGGCACACGTGTCCCGTTGCGAGCCCAGAGCAGCAGCCTCAGTTCCTGCAGCTCCTGGGCCACTGCCACGCAGGGGCTGCAGCTGCAGGGGCTGCCCGGGGGGCTCACGGGAGCACGTGGCCGCTTGCGAGGGCTCGCCCGAGGCCTGGAGGACCTGGGAGCCGCAGGGGCTCCTCGTCTCCTCCGTGAGCCTCTGGGCCGCACCCCAAAGGGGCGCTTGCCCCTCTTGGCTGGCCCTGTCTGCCGCCTCCGTGCTTGCCAGTGGCCACGGGCCCACCAGACAGCCAGAGCGGCCAGCAGCAGGACAGCACACACAGTCATTAGGACGCCACCGTCACCCATGGCTGCGGCGAGTCCCATCGCGACTGCACTGGCAGCTGCGGCTGCCGGCCCCTCTTCTGTAGCCACGGCGCCGTGATGTCACAGTGCCGTGGCCAGGACAGCCGTGGCACATCACAGCCCCTTTGTGCCGTCACAGCCCTGCCTCAGCCCAGTGCTCAGCAGTGCCACAGCGGGGAGAAAGGGGCTCCCTGGGGCCGCCACTTGAGGGCCCCCTGGAGCAGAGCGCATGGAAGATTCTTGTCTAAGCAGGACACAGGGACCAGGAGGGCAATGCTGATGGTGCCACCTCCTTGCTGGCCCAGCGTGGCACACGGATTGTCCAATGGGACACGGCAAAGCCCTGCTCAGCCACATCCAAACCATCTGTGTGCCATCTACCGCATTCCCATCCTGAATCCAAAGCCACTCACTTCACAGCCCCATGGAACCAAGGGGGGCCATTGTGACTCTGTGGGGCACCATGGAACCAAGGAGACCATTGTGACACAGCAGGACCTCACAGAGCCACAGGCTCCGTGTGACAGCGTGGAGCCCCGTGGAACCACAGAATCCATTGTGACACTTAAGGACATCACAGAGCCAAAGGCTCCGTGTGACAGCGTGGAGCCCCGTGGAACCACGGAAACCACTGTGACCCTGGCTGGGGGTCCCCACGGAACCAAGAGGACCATTGTGACACTCTGGGGCCTCATGGAACCTGGAGGCCATTGTGACACGGTGGGGCTCCATCCAATCAAGGGGCCACTGTGCCACTTGCTGGCAAGAAAATGGATCCTAGCCCATTGGAAAGCAGTACATCAGCCCCTTCTTCAGCCAGCACACCCTGTTCCTGCTCATCTCACCGTCTGGACACCTGCTCCAGAAGGATTCTCTGAGGGATGTGAGGATCAAAAGTCCTCTTCAGCTCCTGAAATAGAACCTGCGTTGCCTTCCCATCACGCAGGAGCGGGGTGACCTTATGGCAGCGGGACAGTCAATCAGTTAAGACAGGAATTTCCCGCTGTTATCTCACGTTGTCCGTGGCTGATGCTGGCGTGTCCTTCCATGGAAAGCTTGACAAAGGCTGAAGGGAACACTCTGATTAGCCCTTTTGCCAAGAAGTTTCCTTAGCAGAAGTTGCTAACAAGGAGCAGACTTGACAGCCTGGGATGGGTTTCTGGCTGTTTTATTTCTCGGGTCCTCAGTGCTGCGTGGCACTCGGTAAGTGGGTGCTGCTGCAGAGGCTTGGGCAAGGCATCAAAGAGGCCTGGCCCGCACCCAAGGGTGGAGCGAGATCTCCTCCAGCGCTGGCCGGTCCGCGGGGTGCTTGGACAAGCACCAGCGGATCAGATGCTGGCACTCTGGGGAGAGAAGGCAGGAAGCGGCGGTCACTCGCAGAAGGCTCCTGCCCAGCAGCTCCCAGCCGCCGGGCTGTGCGCTGCCAGCTGCCAAAGCCTGCCTTCTGGAGGCCGCATACCAACCTGGAGAGATGTGCTCGCTGAAGAAGAGCTGTCCCGACACGATGTCACGGTCCTCCTGGAAGGGCATGTACCCGCTGACCATGACATACAGCAGCACACCCAGGGACCAGGTGGTCGCCGAAGGGCCCTGGTAGCAGCCAAGGCAGATCCACTCGGGCGGGCTGTACATGCGTGTTCCTAGGGGAGACAGGCAGGGCTGGCCGGGTGCAGGCTGATGGCTTCCAGAGCCTGGTGCCAGCCTCCTGGCTGAGCCAGGGCCTTCACCGGGGGCCACAGCTTCCCCCTAAGGCCAGCCTGCGTCCCCCAGACATTTGGCCAAAGCCAAGAAACCATTGTGCAAGGCAGAGAAGGCCAGCGGAGCAGCCCAAGCCTTTGCAGGCCTGCCAAGCTGAGCAGCCAGGCCTGCCTTCTGCAGCCCCCCTCTGTCGGCAGGGCCGGCAGCCGGCTCCTGGGCCACGGCATCTGTCCCGTGCCACGGGGCAGCCGGCAGCCGGCTGAATGCCGCAGCCCGCAGCCCGGCAGGGAATGGGGCCGGGCAGCGCCCGGCACTGGCAGCAGGGCCCGGGCTGTGGCTCACCGGCAAAGCGCGTGAAGGCCCGCTCCTGGAGGAAGGTGCCGCAACCGAAGTCGATGAGCTTCAGGTCGCCACTCTCCGGGTCCACCAGGAGGTTCTCCGGCTTGATGTCCCGGTGCAGGACGCCGCAGGCGGTGCAGTGCCGCACGGCCTCCAGCACCTGGCAGAAAAGCCAGCGCGCCATCTCCTCGCACAGGAACACTTGGTCCGCCAGGAAGTCAAAGAGATCCTGCGATGGCTCCGGACGCTCCATGACCAGCAGGAAGCTGTCAGGCAGCTCAAACCAGTCGAGGAGCTGGATGATGTTGTGGCAACCAGAGCCCACCTTCTCCATCAGCACAATCTCCATGGGAACACTCGTGCCGTCGGGCTGTGAGCAAGAGACAACGCCTCCAGCAGGCCGGATGCTGCCCTGCGCCTCCGCTGCCCCCTGCCTCGGACGCCCCAGGGCCCCCCTGGGCAGCCTCCCTGGTGCTTGCGATTCCTGCCGCCCAGGGGATGCTCGGCACGTGCCCCCCTGCCTGGACCCACGGCCGCTGTTTGGCATCCCCGGGCCCGCCGTGCTCCGGCTGAGCCCACGCTGAGCCCACGCCCGCTGCCCCCGCCATCCGCCGCCTGCAGCCCTCGGGGCCCCGGCCTCATCCCCGCCCGCCACGGCCTGCTCTGTGCCGCTGGCCCCGCTCACTCACCAGCTCGTACCACTGCAGGACGCTCTCCCGGGCCACGCGTTTGATGGCCACCTGCGTGGGAGCCGTGGATGGGGAGTGAGAGGGGGGCTGAGCTCAAGCCCTGCCCCGCCCCGGCCCTGCCCCTCCTCTCACGCCCGCCCGCCCGCCCGTCCCGGCCGCTTCTTACCGGGCTCCCGTCCGAGAGGCGGCTCCCCGAGAAAACGGTGCCGAAGCCGCCGCTCCCCAGCTGCGGGCCCAGCTGGTACAGCTCCTGCAGCTGCTTCTTTTGCCCTGCGGCCAAGGCAGAGCCATCAGCCTTGCGCCCAGGGCCCCCCAAGTGCCCCCCGAAGTGCGAGTGAAGCGGGCCGAGCCACGGCCGGGCCCCGTTGCTCTCACCTGCTTCCTGCTGCGCGCCGGGCAGCGGCCACCGCCTTGCAGCCGTCGGGCTGGCGAGCGGCACAGCTGGGGCAGGGAAGAGAGCAGAGGCACATGCAGGAGCCGCAGTGCAGCGGGGCAGGGCGGCACCGTCGCTCTCCCCGGCGTCGTGGGCTGCACTCAGCTCTTGACGACGGCCGGGGCTACAGCCCGAGCTTTCGCCAGGAGCAGGAGCAGCTGCAAAGCAGAGAGGGCTTTTTTAAAGCCGTGCCATCAGAGGCACTGAAAAGAGCCGGGGCCTGGCCTGGCCTGGCCTGGCCTGGGGATGCCCCTCAAGAGCCCCAGACAGAGGAGCCTCAGACAGCTCCTCAGATCTCACCTGCTGTTCGAGAGCAATTGCCGGTAGTCGGTGGCCGTCTCGGAGCAGCTTCCTGGAGGTGGAGGAAGCTCCTTGGTCTCTCGAGGCTCGTCTCCACCACCAGGCAAGGGCTGTTGCCAGCCGGCGCTGCCGGCACAGCGTCCTGGCAGCTGTGGGCCGGCAGCTGCTGGCTCCAGGACACTTGCTGCTCCGCCACCTGCTCCTGACATGGCTCCCCTGCATCGGGCTGGCCTTCCACTTGGACTCGAGGGCTTTCCCTGGCCACGTCAATGGTCAGGGATGTGCCCGTGCTGTCAAAGCCCACGAGTGCAAGGGAGCTGGGAGACCTGTCCACGGGCTCTGCACCTTGTGCAGGCCGACAGGTCTCACTGAGCCTCTGTGAGCCAGGATGGAGGCTGTCAGAGATAGCAGAGGCTCCTGGCAGGATGGACGTTCTCTGACAGCCTGAGCTTCTTGCACGGATGGCGCGTCTCCGATGGTGTGCCATCGTTGCAAGAGCTGAGGCTCTCCCAGAGATGGAGATTCTTGCTGGGAGCAGCCTCTCGAAGGGATGCAGGCTTCTGGAGGAGCTGGAGCGGCCACAGCAGGGCACGCGGCCTCGCTGCACCAGCTGCGCCAGATCTCTCCACAAGGCCTTCCACATCCCAGCGTAGAGCGGCACACGTGTCCCGTTGCGAGCCCAGAGCAGCAGCATCAGTTCCTGCAGCTCCTGGGCCACTGCCACGCAGGGGCTGCAGCTGCAGGGGCTGCCCGGGGGGCTCACGGGAGCACGTGGCCGCTTGCGAGGGCTCGCCCGAGGCCTGGAGGACCTGGGAGCCGCAGGGGCTCCTCGTCTCCTCCGTGAGCCTCTGGGCCGCACCCCAAAGGGGCGCTTGCCCCTCTTGGCTGGCCCTGTCTGCCGCCTCCGTGCTTGCCAGTGGCCAAGGGCCCACCAGACAGCCAGAGCGGCCAGCAGCAGGACAGCACACACAGTCATTAGGACGCCACCGTCACCCATGGCTGCGGCGAGTCCCATCGCGACTGCACTGGCAGCTGCGGCTGGCGGCCCCTCTTCTGTAGCCACGGCGCCGTGATGTCACAGTGCCGTGGCCAGGACAGCCGTGGCACATCACAGCCCCTTTGTGCCGTCACAGCCCTGCCTCAGCCCAGTGCTCAGCAGTGCCACAGCGGGGAGAAAGGGGCTCCCTGGGGCCGCCACTTGAGGGCCCCCTGGAGCAGAGCGCATGGAAGATTCTTGTCTAAGCAGGACACAGGGACCAGGAGGGCAATGCTGATGGTGCCACCTCCTTGCTGGCCCAGCGTGGCACACGGATTGTCCAATGGGACACGGCAAAGCCCTGCTCGGCCACATCCAAACCATCTGTGTGCCATCTACCGCATTCCCATCCTGAATCCAAAGCCACTCACTTCACAGCCCCATGGAACCAAGGGGGGCCATTGTGACTCTGTGGGGCACCATGGAACCAAGGAGACCATTGTGACACAGCAGGACCTCACAGAGCCAAAGGCTCCGTGTGACAGCGTGGAGCCCCGTGGAACCACAGAATCCATTGTGACACTTAAGGACATCACAGAGCCAAAGGCTCCGTGTGACAGCGTGGAGCCCCGTGGAACCACGGAAACCACTGTGACCCTGGCTGGGGGTCCCCACGGAACCAAGAGGACCATTGTGACACTCTGGGGCCTCATGGAACCTGGAGGCCATTGTGACACGGTGGGGCTCCATCCAATCAAGGGGCCACTGTGCCACTTGCTGGCAAGAAAATGGATCCTAGCCCATTGGAAAGCAGTACATCAGCCCCTTCTTCAGCCAGCACACCCTGTTCCTGCTCATCTCACCGTCTGGACACCTGCTCCAGAAGGATTCTCTGAGGGATGTGAGGATCAAAAGTCCTCTTCAACTCCTGAAATAGAACCTGCGTTGCCTTCCCATCACGCAGGAGCGGGGTGACCTTATGGCAGCGGGACAGTCAATCAGTTAAGACAGGAATTTCCCGCTGTTATCTCACGTTGTCCGTGGCTGATGCTGGCGTGTCCTTCCATGGAAAGCTTGACAAAGGCTGAAGGGAACACTCTGATTAGCCCTTTTGCCAAGAAGTTTCCTTAGCAGAAGTTGCTAACAAGGAGCAGACTTGACAGCCTGGGATGGGTTTCTGGCTGTTTTATTTCTCGGGTCCTCAGTGCTGCGTGGCACTCGGTAAGTGGGTGCTGCTGCAGAGGCTTGGGCAAGGCATCAAAGAGGCCTGGCCCGCACCCAAGGGTGGAGCGAGATCTCCTCCAGCGCTGGCCGGTCCGCGGGGTGCTTGGACAAGCACCAGCGGATCAGATGCTGGCACTCTGGGGAGAGAAGGCAGGAAGCGGCGGTCACTCGCAGAAGGCTCCTGCCCAGCAGCTCCCAGCCGCCGGGCTGTGCGCTGCCAGCTGCCAAAGCCTGCCTTCTGGAGGCCGCATACCAACCTGGAGAGATGTGCTCGCTGAAGAAGAGCTGTCCCGACACGATGTCACGGTCCTCCTGGAAGGGCATGTACCCGCTGACCATGACATACAGCAGCACACCCAGGGACCAGGTGGTCGCCGAAGGGCCCTGGTAGCAGCCAAGGCAGATCCACTCGGGCGGGCTGTACATGCGTGTTCCTAGGGGAGACAGGCAGGGCTGGCCGGGTGCAGGCTGATGGCTTCCAGAGCCTGGTGCCAGCCTCCTGGCTGAGCCAGGGCCTTCACCGGGGGCCACAGCTTCCCCCTAAGGCCAGCCTGCGTCCCCCAGACATTTGGCCAAGAAACCATTGTGCAAGGCAGAGAAGGCCAGCGGAGCAGCTCAAGCCCTTGCAGGCCTGCCAAGCTGAGCAGCCAGGCCTGCCTTCTGCAGCCCCCCTCTGTCGGCAGGGCCGGCAGCCGGCTCCTGGGCCACGGCATCTGTCCCGTGCCACGGGGCAGCCGGCAGCCGGCTGAATGCCGCAGCCCGCAGCCCGGCAGGGAATGGGGCCGGGCAGCGCCCGGCACTGGCAGCAGGGCCCGGGCTGTGGCTCACCGGCAAAGCGCGTGAAGGCCCGCTCCTGGAGGAAGGTGCCGCAACCGAAGTCGATGAGCTTCAGGTCGCCACTCTCCGGGTCCACCAGGAGGTTCTCCGGCTTGATGTCCCGGTGCAGGACGCCGCAGGCGGTGCAGTGCCGCACGGCCTCCAGCACCTGGCAGAAAAGCCAGCGCGCCATCTCCTCGCACAGGAACACTTGGTCCGCCAGGAAGTCAAAGAGATCCTGCGATGGCTCCGGACGCTCCATGACCAGCAGGAAGCTGTCAGGCAGCTCAAACCAGTCGAGGAGCTGGATGATGTTGTGGCAACCAGAGCCCACCTTCTCCATCAGCACAATCTCCATGGGAACACACGTGCCGTCGGGCTGTGAGCAAGAGACAACGCCTCCAGCAGGCCGGATGCTGCCCTGCGCCTCCGCTGCCCCCTGCCTCGGACGCCCCAGGGCCCCCCTGGGCAGCCTCCCTGGTGCTTGCGATTCCTGCCGCCCAGGGGATGCTCGGCACGTGCCCCCCTGCCTGGACCCACGGCCGCTGTTTGGCATCCCCGGGCCCGCCGTGCTCCGGCTGAGCCCACGCTGAGCCCACGCCCGCTGCCCCCGCCATCCGCCGCCTGCAGCCCTCGGGGCCCCGGCCTCATCCCCGCCCGCCACGGCCTGCTCTGTGCCGCTGGCCCCGCTCACTCACCAGCTCGTACCACTGCAGGACGCTCTCCCGGGCCACGCGTTTGATGGCCACCTGCGTGGGAGCCGTGGATGGGGAGTGAGAGGGGGGCTGAGCTCAAGCCCTGCCCCGCCCCGGCCCTGCCCCTCCTCTCACGCCCGCCCGCCCGCCCGTCCCGGCCGCTTCTTACCGGGCTCCCGTCCGAGAGGCGGCTCCCCGAGAAAACGGTGCCGAAGCCGCCGCTCCCCAGCTGCGGGCCCAGCTGGTACAGCTCCTGCAGCTGCTTCTTTTGCCCTGCGGCCAAGGCAGAGCCATCAGCCTTGCGCCCAGGGCCCCCCAAGTGCCCCCCGAAGTGCGAGTGAAGCGGGCCGAGCCACGGCCGGGCCCCGTTGCTCTCACCTGCTTCCTGCTGCGCGCCGGGCAGCGGCCACCGCCTTGCAGCCGTCGGGCTGGCGAGCGGCACAGCTGGGGCAGGGAAGAGAGCAGAGGCACATGCAGGAGCCGCAGTGCAGCGGGGCAGGGCGGCACCGTCGCTCTCCCCGGCGTCGTGGGAATTTAGTCTAGTTTCTAGGGCCTTCCCGAAAGCCATCATTTTCCAGTAAATGGACAACGTGCTGGTCTGTGCCCCCTCTGACGACTATCTGAGGAAGACCTTTCACATGAATATTTCTACTATTCAACGTGCCGGGATGGAGATCCACCCCGAGAAAGTGTATTGTACCTGCCCGTGGACATATCTTGGAATCTGCTTCAGGGAGAAAGCAGTCGCACCCCAGCAGCTCGCCATCCAGGACGAGCCCAGGACTCTCCGCGACCTCCACCAACTATGTGGCTCCATCAGCTGGCTTAGTCCACTCCTGGGGCTGACGTTGGCAGACCTTGCCGCCGTATTCCAACTTCTCAAGGGCAGTGAGGGACTCGACTCGTGAAGAGAGATCACTGCGGATGCCAAGGTATCCATAGGTAAGGTACAGCAGACACTCTCATCCCCATATGCACACCGAATGGTGCCAGATTTGTCATTTCAGTTCACCATTCTAGGACAAACACCACACTACCATGGATTGATGCTTCAGTGGGAATGGGAGGTCGAAGGAGCCCCTCTTAAACATAGAGTGGGTCTTCCTCCCTCATTCACCATCCAAGAGTATAACAACGCCACAAGAACTGGTGGCAAAGTTAATAACTGGAGCGAGGACCAGGCTCTGCACCCTGGTGGGGTCTGACTTCGCATACATTCATGTCCCCTGGCGCGGCAAGGATTTGGAGAACTTGCTGCAGTCCAATGAGCACCTCCAGTTCGTGCTGGACAGTTACCCAGGCCAAATTAGCGGAAAAAAATTGAAACACCAGTTGTACAATACGAACTTTCATCTGGCCCCAAAATCTCTTCAAAGTCAGAGTCCATTGAATGCCCTGACTCTTTTTACTGATGGCTCAGGGTCCTCTCTCAAGTCTGTTCTGACTTGTTCTGAATCGTCACAGCAATGATTGTTCTATTGCCCTGAAATAAGCTTGTAAATTCAGATGACCAAGGTTGAAGTTCCTTCTGCTGTGAAAGTATTTTTCTTCCTGTTACAGGTGCTTCCATGTAAGACCTGTTTATAATGGAGAGATGTTTATATTCTCTGCTGTATCATTACTTAATTACTTTGCTTGGTGTTGCAGTTTTTTTAGTGATAAAATGTAAATATCTTTGTGATCTCTTAGGCTTCTTGAGTCAGAGAATGATAAGTGAGCTGCAATTCCTGCCTGCTCCAGGATTGTTTGCACAGGCTTTGGGAAGCACTGCTTCACTGCTGGGATGGGCAGCACAGCCTGGGAGTGGGGAATCCCCCTCATGTGGGCTGCCTTGTGCTGGTGAAGTGGCTCCTCCAGAGGTGAACTGAGACTTCCACTGTACTAGGTGTTGTCTGAATTTTGATCAAAAAGCTTCTCTAAACTTCAATTTCCAATTAAAATAGAAAGCAAAACACACCTTGTGGGCAGAGTGTGAGGAGCCACAGGTGAGGTGCTTTTATTTTTTCTCTTTTCTGGTGCTGTAGAGGTACAGCCCCACATGTCAGTACCTGCAGTGCCTGCCAGTTAATTTCCTTTTTTTTGAAACCAGGCTGTTGTATCTGACCAGGCCTTCATGGCTGATGCTAGGAGGAGAAATAAGATGGTGGTTATTAAAACCACCTTGAGTTTGCATGGGGATGGGACCAGATTGCACTGCTGTGTGTGAAGCCTGCAGTGTACTGTCTGTGTCTCTGCTCCAGAGAGCAAGGAGATGAGCAACGAAGGAATATTTGGGAAAACGAGCTTCCTCCAGGCAGACTCAAGTGGCTGAGTTTGTGGCACAAGAGGCAGTGAGTAGGAAAGCCATGCACAAAGTCCTCTTTCCACTGGATTGCACAGTGTTCCCAACTCTGGCTTCCCAGGTGTGGGAGCAGAAGGTGAAGGTGTGTGGAGAACTGGAACAGAAACAGGACAAAAGGACTGTTGAGGTCCAGGCTCAGTTTCTCATTGGCCTAAAGCCCACCTAGACCTGGTGTGACCTGTCAGTAGCTGAAGAAATGCATGCCTTGGGAGCAGTGTGGAGGCTACCAGCTGGAAGGGAATGGAACTTAGTTCATCCAGCCAGTGTGTGTTGTTGACCTCTGTTGTCATTGCTGTCCTCTGGTTTGACATAAACTTGAGATTCCTTTGCCTTGGTCACCCCTCTTCAGTCCCACGGGCAATTTGTCAAAGGGGGCAAGCAAACAATGGGGATTTTTTGATTTTAAGCCTCATTTTCTAAGTATTTTTATACTTCATTTGTCAGTGATAAACTGTAAATACCTTTGTATTCTAATCTCTTAGGCCTCTTGAGTCAGAGAATGACAAGATGGAGAAGACAAAAATGACACTGTCATTGCAAAGTCTATCCAAGTGTTTATCTGCATTAGTTTCTCCACATAGCTCCAAACTGTGATTTTTGCAATGATTTATTTACTTTTTAGCCTTTTTGTACGCCTGAAACTATCAGTACCTGGCTGTAAGGATTTTGTTATTTTTATTTCCATTACTATGCCTCCAGTTCTAACTTCCTTTTGCTATTGCAGTGGTTTTTCTCAAAGAATAGACTGTGATTCCGGGGAGCTTGGCATCAGTAGGGAGCACACACTAAACTGAAACAAGGATATTCTCATATCTGCATTTTTCATGCTGATTTGCCACTGCTTCTTGTACTGCAAAAATTGGTTGTGAAATGATAAATAGCCAAACCTTGTTATGTCTTGTAAGTAGTCTAATCCCATTGTCACATCAGATCCTCTCATCTTGATCCAAGTTTTGTCTGTTGATCTAATTAGGTTTTTCATTTGTTCCTGGCACATTTCTGGCTCTTGGAGTTGCTGGGTTGGCTCTTGAGACTGCTGAGGTGGAATGATCCATCCTTGTGGCTTTAAACAGAAACATCTGTCAGAAAGGAGCAATTTGTTGGCTGAGTTTAGCAGTGAGGAAACCTGCATGTCACAGCAATGCTGTTGCTCCAGAGTGGCTGAATTTTGATGAATTTCTGCTCTTGGGGACTGCAGAGCCCACAGAGATCAGCTCTCCCTGCAAGGAGAAGCTGTAGAAAGCACCGTGCTCTCTGGTGACCTTCAGAGCAAAATGAAAATGGATGGTACTGAATTATTTTCATTCTTTGTTCATGTTTCCTTCCTTTCCTTTGTTGAAAAGGAGGTCTCAGCATTTTCTTCTTGCTGGCTAAAGATGAACTTTAAATTTGATTGATTGATTGATTTATTTTAAATCATCAGGGACTTCTGCTGAAGTGTAGAGCTATGAGCTCAAATACTGTCCTGAACAGAGACGATCTCTGTAAATTAGAGTCCAAATTAAACTAATCTGGATGGGGGGTACACATCTGTGGTGTGTACATGAGAACTATATATGTATGCATATATATAAAACTACCCCAAATTTCAGTTTCTTTTTGTCACCTTATGTTGTATTGTGCCAGCCATCCTTAAACAGTGTGGTTTCAAAAGAGAAGTTACTTCTTTGGGACTGAATCTGCTGCCATTTAAGGCAGCAGAAACATTTCACTGATTTAAGAGAGTGGCAGTGGGGGAGTTTGTCAGTGCCTTTCTTTCCTTAGGCCATTGCTCCCAAGGGAAGACCAGGAGTCACCAGGCAAAGGGCTTTGGTTTGGGGATGTTTTAAATTACGTTGTGGTCATGAACCTTCAAGGCAAAGGAAACATAATTTCATTGTAATCCCTTTTCTGTGGGCACATTTCAGAGCTTTGCATTCCGATTCAGCTGGGGCAGCAGCTCTCCTGGGCTGCAATGGCTCGTGTGGATGTGATGTGGGAGCATCTGCTGTGTGCCCACAGTGCCAGGGCTGCAGGAGAAACAAAATGCTGCTCTGCTTGTGCTGAGCCATGAACTTGTACAAAGCCTGCAGAGACCAGAGACAGGAGCTGCTGGCACACGTGTGGCACCACAGGAGTTCCTGCGGGAGGGCATTTGGCAAAGTGGTGCCAGGAGATTGACAACATTGCTGCCAAAATCTCTTCCTGGTATTTATGTAGCCGAGTAGTCTGCTGTGTGTTGGAGTAGTTGTGCTGCATCTCCTACTAAATACAGGCAGTGTAAATTGAAGCTGGATGGAACCTGTGACATGTAAAGTGTATGAACTGCCCGTTCTGCCTTCATCCTGCAGGCTTGGGGCAGGGCAGGGCTCCACATTGTACCTGCTGTGAGTCAGGAACTGCTGGAGTTTGTGACTCCAACATGGACAAAACTGTGCAGAGTGAGGTGATTGTGGGGCTTTTCCTTCGAACCAGGACTGGGACCCCACTCTGGATTGATGACCCAGTGCAATCCTGGGCATTCCTGGTTTTCTGGGGTGCTCTGGTGCTGAGGCAGAGCTATGCCTCTAGGGCCACTAATGAGTGGTTTATCCACTTTCTATTGTTTCAGCTGGCAGTTGGTTGTCAGTTGATTCATACTCTTTGATCTTCCTTACCCGCAAGTTCTCAAAATCTTGCTGAGCCTGTATTAAAGAAAAAAAACCAAATCAAAAGAACCAAAAATCCCAAACCAAAACAAAATCAAACCACCCTAACAAAAAAACGAACCAAATCCTTGACGAATGAAATTGTGTTCTGATTGAATGATGTATATAGCACATATTCCAGTCCTCTTTACTCCAGATTCACAGGTAACAGGATGATGTTCTTAGTAAATACTTCATGCAGAAGATGTGAATTTTGGAGATAACAGCAATGTGTGAGGCAGAACTATGCAGTTAAATTAGCTTTGGTCTGCAGGGAATCTTAAGTGTAGATTAAGTGTGATTCTTAAACATTTTTTCTTTGACTTATAAAGTTGGAAAGTTAGCCTTGGAAAATGGAAACCATGTTTTGTTTCTGTTCCGATTCATGTAATACTTGGATCAGTTTCTGCTGAGATAAGATTGTTTTGAGCTGAGATGGCTTGAATTACAAGGACATGACTTTTGAGTGAAAAAAATGTTTTAATGGAAACAGTAGAATTGGTCCCAGTGTCTTTAGTAAGACAAAGATTTTCAGTTAAAGGTTTTACATGTTGCAGAAGCCATACAGGTGCTCACTTTCCAGCTTTGTATCCCGGCACACCCAGGTTCCAGGCTGTAGTTAATGAGGAGCTCAGTTATTGTTTGCACCACGTTTCAGTCCAGGCAGTGGTTTTTACCTCATTCTACACTAATTAGGCATGTTATCTCCAATTTTTGTGGCTGTCAAAAAAAAAAAAAGGGGGAAGGAGGACTGATGCATAACACTTATAGGTTCAATATAGATTCTCTTTAGAAGTCCAATTATCACTTAAGGGAGACTGCACATGCACAGAAAGCATATGTTATTTTAATGTGTTAATCAATAAAGCTGCCTTGTTTTTTCTGGTTTTATTCCAGTATTGATGGGTTTTTTGAAAGTCTTTTTGAAAACAGCGTCCTGTCTGTCTTGGGTTTTCAGTAGGAAGGATCGATCAGTTTCTTTGGGAAGGTTTTGAAAGACTATAAACCAAACAGATATGATCAGTGATTCTGAAAACCAAGATTAACCCAAGTACTGATGTTTTCCAGCCAGTCCCTTGTGTGCTTCTGGAATATGTGCTGAGCCAGCTGGGAGCTGTGCTCTGGTTAAACTCATCAGCCCCTCCTGAAACCAAAAGGCCTGGGAAATGCAGAGTTCAGGACAATCAACCCAGTCATTCCTTCTGATCTGAAATATTTCCTGCCTTTAGCTTTTTATTTAGAGAAGAGGGAAGGAAATAACTCTAATATTTAAAAACCAGGGTAATGGGGAATAGGAAACCCCCCCAGCCTTTTTTAAATTGCCTTTTCTCTTGGTACTGTGTGATGGCTGATTTTGCTGTGCAACAACATGGCACCCTCAGCAATAAAAGCAAAAAGAACATCTGTGCAGAGGAGCCCCCAGGATGAGTGTGTGTGGGGAGATGTTCTCAGTAAAAGGGACTATAATGATTATATTTCTGAAATGATTGAGGCTAATAAATGTTGAGATGTAAAAAGAAATGATCCTTTTTTATTAGTCCACTGAGGTGGGCTATAATTTTTTTATGTTCAGGCTCTGATCAGAAATTGAAGTGACATATGGAATCAGAATTGAAATACAGCTCCATGGAATACTTTGTCAGTAGGAAAAAATGCATATGATAAAGCTGCTGAATTTTTGGCATCAATTACAACACCAGCTTGTGAGCACTGGTGAGAGAAATTTAGGCCCAGGTTTCAGCAGCATTGTGCTCTGAATGAATGGAGAATTTCAGATAACTGCATTTCCCTTTTCTGTTCCAAGTATGTGTGGGTATTCTGCAGGGTTTTTATTAGATTGAATTGTAATCAGGATCAGTCATTACTTCACTGCTTGGAAGGATAATTCCCAAGAATCAGAAATTAGAGTGAAATTCATGCTTTTGCAAACTTAGAGCTCTTAAGCCTACCAGATTTTTCAGGATGTTTCACAGCTTGGTTTCAGTGCACATTTGAGAAGTGTAAATACTCTCCAGTCAAAACAGAAACGCCCAGGGTTGGGCCCCAGGGGACTCAGTTCTGTTCTCTCTGGGCTGGAGCTGGTGTTAATGGTGTATTATTCTTTTTTTGGAGGGCACAAACCTGAAGCCCAAAGATCTCACAACTTGCCTAGGACTGTGGTCAGATACGATGGCTGATAAAACAAAAACCTTGATGGTGCATAATTCCACCTAGGATGATATTTTTGAATGAAATTATCTCTGGCGTGTTCCACAGGGAAGATTGCGGGGTACAATGGCCCTGTGGACACTTCCACCCAGAATGGCCTCCCAAGAGCTGAAAAACCTGCCCAGAACAAAACTTCCAGGGGACTCCAGAACGTGACAAAGTTACAGTCCCTCTGGGGTCTGAGTGGGTGTCATGGGTGTGAGTGTGCCCAGCTGGATGGACTCTTCAAGAAGCAGCCATGTGGTAGGAGAGCAACTCCGGCAGCAGTGTCTGGGGGTCTGCGTGAGAGAAGGACACAGAGTGTTGTGTGCTGCTGTCACAAGCTGAGCCCGAGTCTTGCCTTAACTCTGCAAGGGAAAGGCGAGTTTGCTTCCAGCCCTGGACTGACTGACTCAACTAACTCACAAGACAAAGGAGATTGGACTCTCACCTCTGCTTGGGGCAGGAGGAGGAAGCTTCTTCTTCCCCCCGCAGTGTCCTCTGGTGACAGATGCAATGTCCTGGGGCTGGAGAATGAGGTGGGAGTGGCAAGTCCCAGGAAAGGCCAACCATGCAAAGTCCATTCAGCCATCTACCCCCATTAGAACTGGTGCTCCCAGAACAGGGGGTGAGTAATTGGAGACTTCTTGCTGAGATGCCCCATTTGTCATCCAGACAGTGTCTCTAGAGAAGTGTCCCTGCTGGGAGCTTGCATCCAGGATGTCCCAAGAGGCTGCTGAAGCTGCTCAAGCCTGTGGACTATCATCTCTTCCTACTCTTTTGGGTAGGGTTGAATGACACTGCAGAGAGGTGACTTAGAAATACCAAGAGGGACCTTATATCCCTTGGAACAATGTTCAGGGGGTCAGGAGATGAGGTTCTACTCCATCTTCATACTTAGGGAAAAGGATGTGAGAAAAAGGAGATGAGCTGAACAGGTCAATGACTGGCTGCATAGCTGGTGCCATGCTCAAGGTCTTGTGTTCTGAGACTTTGGGCATCCCTTCAAGAAACTGGGCCTGCTGGCAATTTAGGGTCTCAGCTGGCCAAGTGGGGCAAGAGTATCCTGGACAGCAAATTAGCTGGATGTGTCAGCAGAGCCTTATTCTACATTTTAAAAAGATTCAAACTTTCAACACTTTTCCTATTTGTAATATCTGCTGTAATTTCCTTTCCATTCTGTCTTGAACAGACTTTAAATTTTGAAATCATTATAATGCCTCAGTTATTGCAGCAAACATATTGCACAGCTCAGACCATCTCACATCCTGACTGCTGGAGCGAGCTGAGAAACACAGCAAAGAGCTGCTTCGGTGTTTATATGTCAGAAGTTGTTGCAATCATTTGCCATCTTGATGGGACTGCAGATGTGTGTGTTAGGAGAAAGGATATTCCTGTAGTCACAGAGCTCCAAGCCTTGCTGTAAGCCACACCCTGCCTCAGCTCAGTCTGCAGTTCTTCCTTTAACCATTGGTGATAAAAAGGTGTCAGATTCCTTGAGTGGTCTTAGTCCATAGTTCAGGCTGAACGCCTTCTGGCTGGGGTAAGAAAACTTAATCATTGTATAGTTCCCACTGACTTACGTTGTGTTACAGCTGCATCTTTCTTGAAGTCTGATCCTGTTGCCTTATTGGAATACTGATTTCCTGGATTGAGTCTGTCTGGACACTGCCTATCTTGTTTTGGATTTATTCAGAGTAAAGTTGTGGTTCAACTGGTGACTGTGAGAAGGTTGTTGTTGCACACTTTGATCCACAGATACTGTGCAGAGGTTGTAAATAGAAAGGACAAACAGACTGACATGTTACTGAGGAGAGTACAGGCAGCATACGTTAGGAGTGTTATGTGGAATGGGAGCAGAAGTTGTCTGTATACTGGCATTTTTTTCTCCATTTGATTGGACCCTGATTTCTTGGTACCTCATCCTTCTGTGCCACGTGATGTTCCTGTAAAGGTTCCTCAGTCAGCATCTCATCAAGCAGAAATCAATTTCTTTCCTTTAGTTACTGAGAGCCTCCTGTCCATGTTTGTCCCTGCATCCATGGCACCAATTACCATCATTTCAAAATAGGCTTGAGCTCTTGCTGACCTCGGTCAGAAAAACCTCAAAAGCCTTTATTTTGCAGATCTTTTCTTAAATTAACGTTTTCTCACACAGAAGCAGTAACATCTTGGTGCCCCTGAAAGTATTTTCTAAACAAGCAAGAACACTTCTATGCAAGAAAATGGTGAGATTAATGTGAATTGCAACCCTCTGAGATGGTGACCATTGAAAAGTGAAAGCCTGAGATAGCAAATGTGAGTTGTGTATCCTTAGTTATTAAGCAGGCTGTGCCTTGGGATTCTGCCTGTGACTCAGGGCCACATTGTGCAGCCTCAGGCCAGGCAGATGGTTCAGCTCGAAGTCTATAGCAGAAAGAATCCAACAGCTGGAAAGCAATGGAATAGCAGAGGGAAAGGGTGATGCAGAGCTGGTCAGTGTGGCAGCACGTGCCCTCAGCACATCCACGGCCTCTTTGCCCTGAGTGGGATCCTCTGGTCTCTGCCTGGTAGAGATGTTAATGCCAGTGAGAGCAGGAGAAACCCAGGAATCAGGCAGAGCTCTACTGTTGCTCCTTCTGTCCCATTTCTTGATGTTAAGAGTCCTTTCTCTTCCAGGGTGACTCTAGTACAGGAACTGGTGGTGGTTTATGAGGATCTGTATTTCAAGGGCACAAATACTTTTACATTATTTTTTTTTCTCCCTACTCTGTAAAGCTCTTTCCAGTCTCTGTCCTCTAAGTTTAAAGTGCCATGTGCTCTGTGCTATTCCAAGCTTTTCTTTTGGCAGGGTGAGAAAGGCAGGCCTGTTGTGCTGTAATAATTGTCACCCTCATTCACTGAGGGTGCCATGTGCTGTGCTTTTGAGCCAAACATATTTCTGACTGTGTGATACCTAAATCTAGTACCCAATATTTCCCATGCTTAAGTTTCAATAAAAGCCATTCCAAGTTGCCTGTATTCCAAACAGAGTGTGTCATCTCTTTATTATGCCTGGCCTGGCTTGCTGGGCACATGAATAAACCTGGCTGTGTGTCATGTGTTTGTACTGCCCGACAATAATTGGAACAGAGGTAAATAAAATCAGTGTTTTGTTTTGCCTTAGATTGGACTCATCAGCAGATGGGGAATGCTGCCATTCTTTATTTTTGGCAAGGACCTGCATAGATGACAGACCCCTGCTACAATGGAAAGAGACGGTTCAATGACATTTAGGGAAGAACTAATAATATGACAGTTACCTCTGCAATGCCTAGAATATGGTTTAATTTGATAATTAAATTTTTTTTAAATCTTAAAGAAACCTACTTTATTACCTGCCTCCTGATTTGACATCTGTGTAGCAAAATGTGAGCATTTGGAATATGCAAACTGAAATAAAAAAAATCAAAGTGTAGAATTCCCTTTGAAGCTTAGTTTCTTGCTCTTTTCCCTCCCCACCTTTTAATATTTGGCCTGCTGTAATTTTATTTTTCTGAAATTTTCTGTGTAATTGAAAGAGTGTTAAAGGAACAAAGCAAATGTTTACATTGCACAAATGCCACCTGATGTGATTAGTTAAAAGCAATCTATTTAAAATTTAATGTGTGTATTAAACATATGCATGCACACAAGGGGAAGTCAGTGGAATGAATTCTGAGTTTAGATAACCTAGAAGCTTCCAGGCTCTGGAACACAGTGACTGGATAAAGATTTTTCACAGTCTGACCTTTAGGTTTAAGGAGCAAACCCACCTCTAATTCACTTCAGGGCAGGAGACAAAAAAGGCATTTCCAGACTTGTGGTGCTGCCTCTTCCTTGGGGTGTGTGGTCCTGGCAGGAGCCTCCTCTGGGCTGCTTTATCCACTGTTAGGGGCCAGATGTTCACTGGCTCCTAGACCTGTGTCATTTATTCAGATGAGCAAGAAGCTGGCCTTGCCCATGTGCTGTCTGTCCCTGCCTGTGCCTGGGTGACAATTCCCTGCCCCAGAGCAAAAGGAGAGCAGGGATGGGGCTCTGGCTGGGATACCCAGTGTGGGATACCTTGATGCACCTTGATGCAGTGCAAATTAGGCCAATATTCTTTTCTCAGGGCTGAGTCTGGAGTTCCTGTGCTGCTCATGGATCAGCTTTTTCTATCATCTGTATGTCTGACATGTTCATGAACCAGTCCTGTTGCTGAAGCTGCTGCATGACTTGAGCAAATGGGTGGCAGTCACAAGTTCCCTTTCCTGCTTTGCCTGAAGCTTGAGGAAATGTTGCTTTTATCTGTTCCCTTTTATGTCTGAGACAGAGATGGATGTGAGGGAACATACAAGCTAAGCCAGCCAAGTGATCTGAAAAATAGATCCTGGACTTGGAAAAGACGTTGTTTTCTGGAGACCAGCTGATGCTGACTGACTCCTTGAAGAGAGGGATGATGATTTTCAAGAAAGTTGAATTATCCTTTTTTATTTATAATTTCAAAATGAATTTGTGAAGTGTTTTATGGCAAATTTAGATGGGATAAGCAAGACATTTGATTTTTCATCCTTTTTTGTTTCCTTGATGACTTGATGGTATGGAAAACAGTATTTAACTATTCCCAGAGGAGATGAAATCAATGGAATTAAAGTGAATGGAAGAAAACCTCTCCAGGTCTGCTAAATCTTATGGTTTGTGCAAGGCTCTTTTTCATTCCTTTGATGGGTAAGTACTACAGCTCCTCCACTTCTGGGCTTCAGGCCACTTTTCCTGGTCTCTGTGGTCCAAGAGGAGGTGAAGCCTCAGCACCAAAGAGCACTTTGGGGTCAGTCCTGTGCTCGGGGGAGGTGGGAAGCACAGCAGTAATTTCACCTTGTCTTGCTCTTATGTCACCCATAAAAGAGCTTGACCCAGAAGGAAGGGAGAGCAGGACAGGTGGTGAGTCAGACAAGCTTCACCAGGCAATCAGCTGCTGAGATTGATGCTTTTCTGGAAAATCTCCTCATTTCATTATTTCGGAGTCCTTGCAGCAGGAATGTCCTGAGATTTGCTTTGTGCCAGCTGTGGTGGTTTGGGGAAAGACTTTGCTTGAGCAAATCTTCAGAGCTGACACTGAAATGTCATAGAGAATCTCCTTGTGGTTTAGGTCCCTCATGACAATCCCATTGTGCAGGAATCTCTCGAGCCATCCACCATCCAAAAGAGAGCTTATCCATCAGGGAAACAGATATTTTTGTTACGGTTTTCACAATATTCTTAACACTTTTGTAACAGTCTAATATGGCTTCTGGGGAACTGAAGGGTCAAGATTCACCAAACCTTATCTGTCAATTAGAGGAGGCAATAATATTTAATATATATTATAAATCCTGTTGCAGTAAATGGCTGGATTAAAAGAGTATCTTAACAAAATCATGGAGCACAGAGAAGGAGCCATGTAGTGTTTTTGTACTGGATGCCTCCTTTTCTTATGATCTTCTTTTAATGTGGCTTTAAAAATTGCTCAGCAGTACAGCATTATTTGGCTTTGCTTCAAATGTTAAGACACATTTTCTTTTTTTCAACCTAAAGGGACCTTTATACAGAGTATAAAAATCACAATATCACAAGTAAAGGACCATTAACTAAGTGTAATGCTTTGAACATTGTTTCCATTATTCAGAATAGATCAAGTTTCAGCCCAAATAGAAATGAAAGGCTATTGAGGAAACGTTGCAAATACCTGCAATTCTAACTTTTACTTTGCTCTTGTTAACGATGTGTGATTAAGGAAGAAAATTGTTAAGAGGCTGTGCCATTGCAAGTGATATAACCATGACCCTGTCTTAACTATCAGCATGTGTGGAAGTCCATCAGTAGTCACAAAATTCCCTGAACTTTTAAAATGTTTTTCTTTGATACATCAAGCTAAAAGGAATAACATATTATCGAAAGCACAAGAAAACTTCATGTATTTCCCCAATATTAATCACATATGGGGTTGTATTTCTGCCTGATGATAAAATGATGCAATTGTGTCTCATGGAAGATGGTTTCTTACCACTGTGGGATTGTTAGATTTAACAAATTCCATGCTGCTTTTGATTAGTTTGGACAGTAAGGGAATTATAGAGATGTAAAAGTGTAGCCTTAGGTTTCATAGTGCTGACTTTTCAATAACTGTTTCCTAGGGGCTTTATTTATCAATTTTTAGATAGTATATTGGCAAACTTCTGAACATTTTCCTTCTTTGGTGGTGTTGCCAGGCTGTCTTCCCTTTGTTCTAACCAAATCTTACCCAGAGCACAAAGCAGCAGCTAACTTCATCAAATTTGCTGGAGATAATAATATTTTACTTTATTTTTGGGACTGTTCAGTGCTCAGCCCTCAGATAAGGCCCATTAGAAGATGTTTTGTTCTTATTCATGAACGTGTGGAGCTGATTTTATGAAAATTTGACCTTATTTATGGTTTGTCAGCTGGCTGTGCACAAACTGCAGAGAACCAGCAATTCCTTTGGGCACAGCATTCCAGCACATTCTGCCACCAGTTTTGTAAAGAGGGAATGCTAATACTTTTTATTTCCATACCCTTTCTAGAGAGCAGATGTTTGTGCTTTCTCACAAGACCATTGTTTTTTAGTAGCTATTTTTTTTTCTACTGTGACAGTTTAAAAAAAATAAAAAGTGGGGAGGGGAATTATTATTGATTTGAATTCTTGCCACAGTTTTGTATTGAATGAGTAGAAAATACAATAAAAGAGGTGGAGGTAGAAAATCAGAGATGGCTTTTATAATTGCTTACTCACATGATAAGGATTCTTACTTTGACTAGTGTATTCTTAATCTTCTTTTTCTATATCTGGATGCTGCTCACTTATATGGGTTTCAACTGAAGCAGAATTCTCTAATTAGACAAGAATAGTGAAGGACTTGACCATTATATCCAGATGGAATTTTCAGGCAGCCTGTATTAGCAGTCAGCTGATCTTTAAACATGGAAATACTGTATTGAGAGATTACTGTTCAAAATTATTTTCACTAGTCTAATAGCTTTTTAATTTTTAAAATAGCTTACATTCATCAGCAAGGGGCAAAGGTAATCAAATTTACTCAATCAACTCAGATATTTTGCTCCTCTTAGCTAATGACAGGTTGTATGGTGATACTAAACCAGTGGCGAAGCTGGGATTTTATAACTCTTTTGGATAATCTTGTGAACAACAGCCCATGCAGTCAGTGAGTTGAGGCTGTGGGATTCTCTAGCAAGTAAAAAAAGGGCCTTATAGTACTGAAGTAAATGTGCAGAGAGTTGGTTTGATAGTTTGTTATTTTTCTTTATTGTACTCTTGAAGGTTCTTCTGTGTAAGGGAGCTACTGAGCAAGGTATGGATTCTTGGTGTTTCATCCGTCCTGTGCTTGGGTCCTTTATCTGTGCAGGTGCTCTGAGGACAAGATCCAAGGGAGCTGATTCCTCAAAGGTGTCACAGCTGCTGTTAGTACAGGAGGTAACATGGGCTTTATGGTCGTCTAGCAACTCCTTTATTGTGAAACCAGGAGGATGTGCTTCCCAGAAGGGTCAATGAAGGAAGACTCCAACTTCTGCAGACTCCTTTTCCCTGGTAAAACATCCAACAGCTCACTCTGACCTCCCTTCCCTGTGTGAACAAGCCCTGGATGTTAACATCTCCGCAGTGCAGGATTGAATTCTCCAGCACAGCAACATGCTCATGATTCAGCCCTTGACTGGAAGTGAAACTCTTGAAATACTGGGGGTCTGGGTGTACCTGGGAGAGCGGTGCTTGTGGAGAGGTTTGGGCTCTATGGGGTGGGGTTGGAGCTCTGTGTCCCAGGCCTGAGGGGAGCTGCAGGTGCTGCTCATGGCCAGATGCCTCCTCCCAGCTCGGGGACAGGGCTTTATGTCACCCTGGCATGTGAGGAGGAGACTGACTTGTGTGTGACAGTTCAGGCCTTTACCTGCCCATCAGAGCAGCCTGACACTGCTGTATGTTTGCCTGAAACAGGTGTTTGGGTGATTCCATAATGTGTGTGATGTGGTAGTGTCTGGCAGTAATTAAGCAGACTTTTGGACTTCACACAAGATGACAGCAGGCAAAGACTCCGTATAGAGCTTTATTATGACCTTCACCTTACACTGTTCTTGTGCACAGACTAAGACTAAGACTACTACTAAGACTAGATTACTCAGACTACTGGCTATCACACAGTGAAAATTCCTTAAATACCATCACACAAACAGGATATACCATCATATAAACAGGAAAGATGTTCAGCACAGTGTTTCCCAATCACCTGGGGTATTTTGCAGTTTTTACCTGTTATAGTAACACATAAACAATGCCCTACAAGGTCACAAACTATAATCCTTACTCTCAATAGGTCCAGAAGGTCACAAATCTACAATTCTCTCTCTCAGCCCACCCCTGGTATCCTGGATGTGCTTCCTTCAGGCCTAGGACAGGCCTATTCTAGGCCTCCCAGGCCTACTTTGCTGTAACACACACAGTGTAACCCTACAGTGGTGTTACCTGGATATTCCCTAGGTTACAGCTACAACAGATACTATTGCTTCAGCAACACCAGGCTATTTTTTCCTCTTCCAGATCTGTGCTTTATGGGACAAGCTCTAAACTGAAGGCTCAAGTTGAACTCAGGCCATCATAAAATGCAGGGCTCATAAAGGAGGCCATCAAGAAGAGTTTCTGCCTGTGGTTTCTGTACCTGTAATTTCTTCAAACAAACCTGGATAGCAGGTTAGTCCATGTGGCTGCTCATATTTACAACACCAGGCAGCTCACTGGCTTGGAAGTTTCCCATAGGGTCTCACTAAGGCACATTAGTGGATTATATTAGTTGATTTTATACAGTTTTTAATTGCTCTACAGGAAATAATTTTCAGCTGTCAGATCTGGGCCACAGAGCTAGAAAATATATTTAAACAACTCTAGCTATGAGATTAGGTGCTGCAAGTTTGGGAGTATTCTGCTTTTGAATAGACTTCTGAATCTTAGTACTTCTGGAATCCTGTTGTTGGAGCAGTGCCCAACCCTGATAAATTAATGGCTTGGTAAAGCAGAGATATACAAGTCTGGCCAATGGCAATAGAATGAGTTTATATGTAGAATGTCTTTGGTAGGTATGTAATGTCTGTATGGCCATAGCACAGACTGGAAGATATTAGCAAATGAGGCAGTCATCAATAAATATTGATTCTTTTGCAAGCCCTAAAGTATGAATTTAGAAGAGTTAACACAAACAAAGATGACTGTGCTGAAGGGTAGTCGATGTGCACGCTAGGATTTGAACTCAGATGCCCTTTGCTCTATTACTGGGCCTGGGATAAATCCTCATCCTGTGATATTCCATAGTTTAATAACACACAGTCAGTCAGTTCTAAAGTTGCAAAGTTAACTCTTTTCTCCTGCGTTTCGGCTTTATGTCATCCTGTGTGGGTCAGTAAAACATAGCAGAAACATCAGCAGACTGTGAGTAAAATGCTTTGTCTCTCCTTGGGTGTTTCGTACCAGCCCAGGGTTGGTGTGTGTGTCATGGAAAGGGCAGTTTGGATCCTGGAGGAGCACATCAGTGCAATGATGGTGCAGCTCAGCCCAGTGAGACACGACATTGGCTCTCTAGTGCCACTCCTCTGGCTCCAACGTGTTTTGTGCTGGCTCTGGAGCCTCTCCAGAGCTCTGTGATGTGCAGTGATAGGCGTGTTCCAGACCTGCACTCCTGTGGAGCTGGGCTGCTGTGAAACTGTGGGTTGAATCTTCCAGGTATTGCAATGCTAGGAGACAGATATATTCCAGTTAGTTTAATTTTCCATGAAATTGAGTTTCCACTGAAAAATACTCCATTTCATTGAAGCACACTGCACAAAGGTTAATAATTTAAGTGCATCTTTTTATTTTATGAAAGAAAAGCAATTTATACCCTTTGTTTTTCATCCAGAAATCCCAGTTGTCTGAAATGGGTTTGCCTGTGAGTGAAGGTTGCTTCAGTCCACCTTCTGTGTCTGGTTATGATTTGCTCATAGAGGTTCTATAATCACTTGCTGGGAATGTTTTATCCGTGGGAATACACATTACAATCTGTGACAATTCAAGCTTATGTACTGTCAAAAGGTTTCGGGAAGACAGTCATGAAATAAAAGAAAAATGAACAATTTCTCTTCTTCTTAGTTTCGAAAGAAAGTTACTAAAACTCTTGCCCTTTTTGATGTTAATTATGTTTGAATAGAAGAAACTTGAAGCAGCAACTGTAGCTTTGACTGTCCATCTGCACATGTTTGTTGCCTTCTGAATAAAAAACTAGAGCAATGTGACCTCTTGTTTTTTTTATTCTGGACAACAGATAACTCCCTGGAAAGCATAAGTCTGATTTTCTAGATCTTTAAATTGAAAGCTGCTTTTTCAAAATGTCATGAAAACAAGAAGCATTGACATTTTCTGCAGAGTGGGAATGCTGAAAATTACTTTTTCAAATACATGCATTCTTTTAATGAAAGTATATAGACTTTCACCAAATTTCTGGAGTGCTTAAAACCCTGAGGACTGAGCGTCCTGGAGCCAGGCCTGCCTGGAACAGTGAAGTTCCTGTAAATTCAAGGCAGTTTGCCTGGTGATTTACCAAGCTGGCAGGGAGCCTTGTAGACTTGGCTTGTGAGTTTGCTAGTGGTGAGTTTAGGACTCGGAATTTCTTTATCCCCAGGTTTCCACAGCCTGCTGGGATGATTGCAGCAGAGCTGTGAGGAAATGAAGTAACCTTCCCATGGGGACCTGCCTGGTTTTCATCAGGATTTTATCCAAATTAATAAACTCTTTTGACAAACTTGATTTTTAATTTTTTTTCCTAGTAGAAAATATTCCATTGAAAAGTTTCTGAGTGGCCACAAGGACCTGTGCATCTTGTTACAGCTTCAGTGGTGGTTGCCAGTTGTTTCAATTTCTTTGCTTGAGATGATTTGGATAATGCAGATGTCACACCTGCCATCCTCAAAACACAAGAGAAAAATCTTTTACAAAATCTGTGATGTAGTTTATACCAATCAGAAGGCACATGCTGTAAGCTATTATACTCTCTCATATACTCCCTCATTTATTAGCATTGGTTCTCTGTTAAGTTCATGAATGCAGGGAGATTACAAAAACCTGTACAAATTAATGTGTTCCATGAAACCTCCCTACAATGAAAGTTGTCTGTTCTTGTCTTCGTAGCAGTCCTGGTTTTCCAGAAATGGACAGGAAAATGATATAAAAATATTTTTTTGTCATTCATGTTCTGCTGCTTATACAAATCACCTATTCTAATTCTTGCTTGCAGGTACAGAAGCACTCACTGTGCAGTTTAAATGATGCCTACTGGTTGTGCTCATCTTGAGCAGGGAAAGATTATTGGAAGAGATTTGAGGAAGAGAAGGAGAGAGAGAGCAAAGCTCCAGACATGGACAGTGCACAGGCCTTGCCACATCTATAAGGGCACTAAAAGAGGAATCGAGGCCCTTGGATTCTCGCCTAGGCAGATCCTTTGGTCACAGCTGATGGGAATGGAGTCTGAAGTGGCTCTGAGACAGCAGCAGCAGCTGCAGAAAATGTGGCCTGGAGAGAAAATGGAACACAAAACATGCAGGTGTGCGGAGTTTAAAGAATTTTCTCCTGAAAAACTCAGTTAACAATTTCACCAGTACTGTACAAACCAGCCAGGATTCCAGCCCTGTCTAGACTCTGGAGAGGATCAACATACAAAAAATGCCATAATAGTTTTTATCATAGGGATGTGTTGCTGAGTACCCACTGTGCTTCAGTGTGTTCAGTCAGAAGGAGTGATTTCACGTGTCCTCAGGGACAGTTATTCTGTCCTGGAGCAACCAGCCCTATAGAACCTTAAATACAACAGCTTTGTGCCTGAGGAGTGAGAACTGCATTTGCCACAGAGCTCTGGAAACTTCTCACAAATTTTGGCAAAGGTTTTAGTATGACTGGAAGGAATTTTACTATGTGAAATCAAACATGTCAGACCAACACTTCCTAAAGTTTGGTTTCAGATGCTGGTGGAATTTACTTGTCAAGTGCTGCTCGATGTTTGAGCTGCTGTTCACTGGGGATGGGTGTGTAAGGAGGGTGATATGTGGATTGATGTTAGTATGGTCACTGCTTAGTGAAAATCACTGCTGGGTGGGAGCAGCAGACCTCACTGCTGAGTTACTCATGCTCAGAGCCTCAGGCAGTGCAGGGATGTGCCACTTCACTTGATCATATTTATCCAGCTCTTGTGGCTCACAGTCCATGTCTTGGGCTCCAGTGATGGTATTTCCTGCTGTTTATCCCGTGGCACATGGAGAAAATCTTCTTTCTGTGGTTTGATCTGGTGCTGAGAATATCCCTTGGTGGCAAATGAGCTTTTAAGTAGTGTCTGAGGAATATGCTGCAGCTGGACTGAGTATTTACATCTTTGTTGACTTGCAGCCTGAAATCTGTATTCTACTGAGCCTTGCTGTGCTCCCATCATCTCTGTACCTTGGGATTATTGATTGCATTAAAATGTTCACTTTGTACTGCACACAGACATAGGGTACTGATTACTCCTGTCCGTGTTGCCACTTGGAAATGTTATTTATGTGGGATCATTTCCAACATCAGTGCCAGTCTGGAAAGCAGGATGTTTTGTCTTTATTTATTGAAAATCTTTATACAAATAAGTTGCCTAGTGAGAGAAAATACTAATTCAAAGGAACAACTTGCTCTCCTTATTTAGTTCATTGATTTTGGTGCATCCTCTTCAAATTAAGAAAACATCAGTATTAAATGGATTTAATCTTTTGTTAGTTATGGAAAATCTTGTGCTCCTAATAAGAGATCGCCCAATCTGGATTTGTGGCAGAACATTTTTAGTCATACTAAATGTGTTTGCAGTGTTGTGTTTTCACATATGTAAGTGTGGATATAATTTTATGTATACAAAACACATTCCATGCTTATTCCTTTAAAATGTCCTTTTGTGTTTTCAGATCACAGAAACAAGCTCCCTTAACATGCAGATTTGGGCCCTTGCTCGTCCCGTATCCTTTGGGGTTTTGGGATTTTTGGGGTCAGGATTTGGGGTTTGGGCCCCTGCTCGTCCTGTATACTTTGGGGTACTGGGGTTTTTGGGGTCAGGATTTGGGGTTTTAGCCCCTGCTCATCCTGTATCCTTTGGGGTTTTTGGGGTCAGGATTTGGGGTTTGGGCCCCTGCTCGTCCTGTGTCCTTTGGGTTATTGGAGTTTTTGGGCTCGGGATTTGGGCCCCTGTTTGTCCTGTATCCTTTGGCGTTTTGGGGTTTTTGGGATCGGGTTTTAGGGTTTTTGAGGTCAGGATTTGGGGTTTACTGCCAGTAAAACGTGGACTTCACTATGTAATTATATCACCAGGATTCTGTTTTTTGAACTGCCATATCAGATCTAGGAATATCCTGTTGTATCAGTTTACACAAGGCTTTGGCATTCCTACTCAAAGTCTTTTTCCTTCACACCAAGCTGTTTCATTAAACAGAGTTTACTGGAATTTCCTCTGCCTGTGTTCCACAGGGACCAGTTTGGCACATGCTGCACCTCAGATTCAGGAGAGCTCCCTGTAAATACAAGTACTGTGAAGTTCTGCTTTTACAGCTCTTGGAGAAGTTTCTACAGTGAGATCCTGATTAGCACTGGTAAGACCTCTTTTACTTGCTCCCACAGCAGCTGGTGCACATGGGGTGGCAGCAGTCCCTGGCCAGGCAGGTTGGTGTCACTCCTGGGCCTCAGGTGTGGCAGTGCCTGGTGACTGCAACAATGGGAAATGAAAATGGCTTCCTGTCAACCCTCAAAGTTTTAAGTTAGCTTAAAACTTTGGGGTGTTTTTTTCCCCAACAGTGCTGAAAGAAATCTTGGGGAGGAAATAAATAATTTGGTTTATTTTTAACTGGTTTCTCACCTTGGCTCTAAGCTTAAGTACATGCACATGCATGTTTTTTCAGTGCAATACAATTTGAATTAAGAAATGAAAACATTTCACTTCTGCAGTGACCAACAGAAAAAAATATCCTTTTAAAAATAGGTGAGTAGGGTTTACAGACTCCAATCTGTTTTTTTTTGGTTGGTTGGTTGGTTAGTTAATTGGTTGGGGTTTTTTTCTGGGGGGGGAGTGTTCCTTATAAGCCTCCCACACTTAATTTGCACAGGCATAAATGTCACCTCTTGCTTTTAATGACAAAGCACAATTTGTTTCCAAATTCTGCTTTCAGTTCTGGGCTCAGAACATTAGAAACACTGAGCTTACTGAGGCTTGGAACCATTTATGCTGTTTGTATTCTTATTGTAACCAATGTTTTGATTGGAAATTAATGTCTTAACCAACTGGTACACAAGTACCAGATAATGTTTTATTTTAGGTTCATAATGGTGGCAAGGCAGAAGACAGGGGCATGAAACTACGGCAGCTTCACTTTGATACTATGCATAACAGAATCCATTAAGTGAGTCTCAGGAGTCAGGCTCAAGGACCTCTTGATTAAGAATTAAATTACAGGTATGATTTACTAAATTTGTGCTTGGGGAAAGGAGGATTTTGATGATGATATGATTGGTAAACTACACATTTCCTCAGCAACATATTAAAGTTAATGGGAATAGCAGAATGGAAAATGCAAAATACTTCACAAAACTTAGGAAATAAGTTGTCTTGCAAGCTAAGCCAAAAATCTGTGTCAGTAACTTTCTTACTGAAGTAAGCCTGAGGGGGAGGTAAGGCTGGCCCCCACTCTGCTCAGACTCAACTTTCTTCAGCTGCTGAGGAAGATGTAGTCAGAGGAACTGTGGCATCAGCTCCTTTGTCTGATTGGGTATGATAATTTTATATTATTGTTTTAAAACATTTAAATGTAGAATGACTTGAAAGCTTTTTTTCCAATGGTTAGGTATTTTTATTAGGCTAATTTAAATTGCTTTTATATTTCTTTCAAAATTGCTTGAAATTATATTTATAATATCTTCTTGTTCTTTGTGGGTCAATTTGACATAGTAGGGTCCTTAACCACATTTTGGGTTCCAAGATGCAGTTGCAGACAAACAGCAGGATTTGGAAAGAGAAGTAATACAGCTGTTGCTGTCTCCCATGGGTGCAGGGAAGTGAGGGAATGTGGGATACAAGTTCCTGTGCAGAACTCTTGGTTCAAGTGCTTGTCTATCTTTCCCCTGCGCTGTCTGTCTGAACTGCGTGTGGCTGACAGCATTCATGGGTATGGTGGCATTGCTGCTTCATGGGATGCTAACTAAGGTATGGGACATCAACAAAATCCACGTCATACCATGCAAAAGTGCACTTGTCCAGCCCAACATGCCAAGTCTTTGCTCTGACCTTGTTGTTTAAAGGTAGGCAAGTGAGACCAGTGTTCTGTACAAGCCCAAGCTGTTGGGTATTTCTCTTCCATGGATGCAGGTATTTAGGAATTCATTGTGTGTGAGTAGGAGGAAGAAGATGGGAATGGTGAGAGTCAAGTTTTTGAGATTACATCAGTTACTGTGATCCAGTAGAGGCTTTTTGCTTGCAGCTCCAAGGGCTCCTGCGACTGCCAGGATTTGAGAGAATGGGTAACAGTTGCTTCCATTCTGTCTGTTGTATTTCATTGGAATGAACAATTGCCCTGTTTTTCTAAAACCTTTCACTGGCAGTCACTGCATCTTTGGAGCTTTTGACCAAGAGCAGCAGAGCTTTGAAAAAAGAACATTTTTCATAGTAGGAAAGAGGGCTTGATTTACCTCCAGCATATGCTTGGGCGCCCTCACCTGCAGACCCAGGATTCATTAAGGAGAGAGCAATCAGTCTTCTCATCAGAGCAGAGAAACATGAAAGGCTGCTTTCTTCTATTATGCAACAAAGCATGTAATTAAAATAAATAAAGTAGCATTAACCATAAAGTCTTGGTAGTATTGTTTCTGAAGCCATGAAGAGATTTTGGAGTATTTAAGGTCTAATCAATTTGTATTTCATGAAGATGTTAGCTACAAACCACAAGAGAAATTATTAGTTAAACTAGAAATTGGTACAAGGACCCAGCTGGAAAACACCCCCATTTTGTGACGGTGTTGGGCTGGGGGGCCATTAAGTTGGAATGCCCTCCAAAGCAATGTGTGACTGACTAATCCCAGCAGGAATTGCTTGGAAGTTGCTGGCATTACTTACTGGCAGTGCAATGGTTGGGAGCTTTGTTAAACAGGGCAAGAGACCAGAACATTGCACTGAGGGCAGAGGTTGAGTCTTATGGGCTGAAATCATAGACTGTTAAATATATTAGTATAAAACTTGCATGAATTGTAAAGGGCTAGTAATAAGGATTTAATTTTTAAGGTGGGTTTTGTGATTTGGAGGTATCTGAAGAGGAACATCAGAGCAATTCCACCATACAGCAAAATATTGATGGTATAGGCATGGTGTTTATTCTGCTGTTGTGTGAAGGAGGAATGAGAGTGTGTCTGGAATCCTGGGGCCATGTCAGGTCACCTGTATTCAAGACAAATGAATTAATATAGGAGCAACTACAGAAAATACAGAGGAGCTCTGAGTTGAAGCTGGAAGCCTGGGCTTATTCTGCTCTGCAGAATGAACACTGTGGCAGGGTACAATTGTGTCTGTGATGCATCTGGAGAAAGGGCTGAAGAAGGGAGAATACTTAGGAAATTCTTCATTTAGGAAAAGGTTTCTAACCCTTAGGGCAGTTTATAGTAGAATTTTTGGAACAGTTTGCAGATAGAATCAGTGGCAATGTAGGTAAGTGCTTTTAACATATGTGTGTTGTTTAGGAAACTGTCTGTAAGGTACAGTTATGTTTTTCCATGGCTGATGGATCTCCGTGACCCAGGAGAACACTCTTCCTCCTTCTGTATTACACAAATTGAAGTGTGCCTGGTCTTGTGGAGATTTTTTCCGAATGGTCAGGTCTGTGCATGTACAATTGCAAAGATGTTGTGTTTTTGTTGGTTTTTTTTACTTTTTTCCAGGAGCAAATATTTTAATTTCAGGGCTTAAAGTTAGTTTCAAGTTTGTTCCTACAGGTATTTGGAATATTTCATGTTTAAGCCATGGCTAAATTAAAATTTCTTCTTAATTCTGCTCCACAGCATTTGATACACAGACATAGCAGCTGTAGGAAACAGCAGCTGAAGAGCACTAATAAAGACTCAGAGTGCTTTCAATAAACTTGTGTTGCAATGAACAAATTAACTGTTAAGGAAAAAAGACAATATTGTCCTCGAGGGAATGTGCTGACACAGAGGTAACACTGAGTAGTTCAGCAGTCTTTTGATTTGGAGGAAACTCTGAAATATGACTTTGGCTCAGTAACATTTGCGTCTCGTGTGTCAGAAGGAATAACGCAAAAGGAAAGGAACAACAAAAATCCAGCAAAGGAAAATGCACACAGGAACAGCAGGAGAAAGCCTGAGCAGAAAGCCTGAGCTGTAGTCAGTGCATGAGGGCAGAGCTGTTTGCAGCTGTCAGCCAGGAGTGCACCTGTCCATCCTGGATGGGGTGTGCAGCAAGGGGAAGCCTCAGTCATCTTCACTTTTTCTGCTTGTTTCAAAATGCTAAGCATATTTTCCTTGTGAAAGTGCAGTCTGGAGGAAAGAGAGGCCCTGCTGCTCTCTGAAGTCACTCTCCAGTGCAGGAGGGGTTACATTTGGGGCAGAACCAGGAGTTGGAGCTGAACTTGAAACATAGAATTTTAAAAATTAGAATTTTAGACAAAACGTAGTGTTGTTAAAACTAGTTGAAATAGATTCAATAAGTAGACCCAACTGGAATAAATTAAAAGAATCAATAATTAACTAAAGAATTAGGTTTCAAGTAAGCTTAGAATGTAAGTAAATAATTATTTGTCATTTGGTATTTACTCAGCTATGCTTGCAATGAGAAATAGAAAACATTGCTTCATAGATCTAAATAAATGTAGACAGTTACTAATTTTGTATTGAAGAGAGATGTGGAAGGGAACTAAAAGTTCCCTTAGAAGTAATTTGTATTGTCAAAAAACCAAAAAGCGAAAAGTTCAAAGAGAGGAAGACAAATTTTACTTCATCATTTTTGCCATTTCCTCAAATTTCATGACC